>JAGDQO010002493.1:0-17285 GCA_018342035.1 Solanum appendiculatum | reverse complement strand
GAATCCCATTGTGGTTTGTCAAAACTCATTTAGTTCAATTGATTTTGAGACCAATTTGAGATCTTGTTGGGTTGGAATGCCTTGTGTGGAAAAGTTTTTGATTAATTCTTGTGTATGCATATTGTCTAGAATTTGCCCCAAAATGTGTTTCAAGAAAAAATTATAGGATTGTCTTTGCTTGAAAGATGAACCTAGGTCCTCTTTGATGAGTCACTCTACTCAAAATTTTCCTTCCCTAGACATTGATCTTAGTCATCCCCATTGATCCAAAACCTTTTTCTTTGGTCACCATGTTGCAGACCTTGATCTTCTTGAATCCTCTATTTTGGCACCCTCATCTCCCTAATTGCTAATGGTGAAAGGGTAGGCTAAAAGCCTAAGTTTGGGGGAGAAGAAAAGACTGAAATTGTGATGTAGGAAAAATCCTAAGGTTGGGGGTTTGTGCACCTAGAGAACAAACGAGGAATGAGCTAAAAGTGTTTAGAGCACCATAACTTTCAATTGAAAAGTGCTTAAATGAAACCATGGGCGAAAGAATGAAAAGAATAAAAACAAATTGGTGCTAGCTTGTGTTGTGCACATCCCTCATATGAAAAGAAAAGTTGGGTGTTGAATGAGTAAATGATGTCTTCAATAGGAGGAATAAGGTGGAGACAAGTCAATGATGTGAGCGGTACCCTCAAATGATATGTTATGGCATTAGGGAAGTTCCTTAGGCCTCATTTGCTTCCATCATGATTAAGACGTCTGAATCTGAATATTAAAATGTGTATTAAGATCTAGATGTTTAGATCTAAATACACATCTTTATATTAAGAAGTTGGATCAAGATCTGAACACTGAATGATTAAAACTGTTTGTTTTCAAAATCTGAATATGCATATGAAATTAAACACCATATCATAAAATAATATAAAAATTTTATGTCAACAAAATAATACTATTTTTTGATAGAAAATAATATTTGAATTATCAATATAAATATCCTCTAAAAAAAGTTATCCAGCTAAGCAAATTTTACTCTACTTTAAAGGTGAAAATATAAATAATTTATATTCCAACTAATTAGCAAAATCAAAGAACTTTTATTTTCTCTCCATGAACTTAAATTCAATTCTCTAACTCCTCTCGAGAAAGGTAGGTATGACAATGCTTGTAAGTTTCTTTTTTCTGCAAGTGCATAGTATTCCCTCTACCCCTCCTCTCTCCATAGAATCAAACAAAAGGGTGGTTACATATACCGTAATCTAGCCTCAGCCACCCTTATAGATGGCTTGTTTCTGGCCCTTTTTTCTGTCAGGGCAAAGGACTCAATATGTATACAATATGTTTGTTTTCTTTTTTCCATGCTCGTATTTGTGATATTTTTGTTGTGATATGAATATAAAAAATAATAGATAAAAATACTTGTAAAAATTATAAAAATTTATCAATTCAAGAGGAATAATATTGGTATCCGTTAGAAAAAGAAGCGGGAGAAGCATGAAAACTTGATTGAAAAGAGAAGTGGGATAGGTGAAAGATTTTATAAAATAAAGTGTGCTATTATTTTAAATGAGTCTGAATGGTGTTAAGACTATGTTACATATTTGATTTATTCAGAACTAATCAGATCCATAAGAGCTTTACAAGGAAACAAAACAAATGCACTTAATGAGTTGAATCTGAATAATTAAAGTTCCATCTTACAAACAAATGTACTTAACGGGCTGAATATGAACCATTCAGATTCAGACCTCCATTAAGTGCAAACAAATGAGATATTGGTCACTTTGACCTTATGAGACCCCACCTTTTGCCCGAGCCTAAGTTTAACCCGCAAGTCCTTGGTGATTTTGAGCCATGACAACCTACATTAGTGGTGATTCATATACCGGGCAATCCTATGATTCAATGTGTGTATACTTGAATTATTTTGTGAGAGTGAGTGAATTTGTTTGATCTATAATACCTTAAATTGATATTCATGATTGTGAGTGGCATTGCACCTTCAAAGTGAATGGTGAGATCTATATTTCAATTGGACTATATGAATGCCACAAATTGTTGTGAATCCTTAGGCAAATCTTGAAGGTTGATGCCATTGATTTGAGATATTTTAAAATTGTTCTAGATTGACCTATTGTCTCTAATTTGTTCTTGAAAAGAGTTGTTTTAAATGAGAAGAATTTTGAAAGGAATTAAACATTTGCCTTGTATTGATGGTGGAATCAATTGTGAGTTGTGTTTGTATATAATTTTTTTTGTTTTGTTGTTTTTGAGTCATAGTGTGTAATTGTGGAAATCCTATCTTGGGTGTGGCTTGGAAATTCTATGCTTAGTGAGTGCATTGCTTGAGGACAAGCAATTGTTCATGTTTGGGGTTTGATGAGTTGGTATTACCAACATATTGAACTCATATTCATGGATCATTTCTATGTTTTAATGCTAATTGAGGAGATTTTAGGTCCTAGTTCTCTTATATGTAGGTATTCCTTGAAAAAATAAAGTTTGAAGAATTTTGAGCTTGAAATCGCTGAAGCACATCGGCCTTTTGAACCAGCGGTTCACAGAAGCTGAATGGCGTCTCGCTAGCTAAACACAGGCTTGAATGGAAGGAAAGGCCTTAGGCACATGTGAACAACTAGCGCTGAAAAATCCCTAATCAGTGTTTCGTCAATCCAAGCATAGGTGCAACTAAAGAAGTGAAGGTTGAAACGACATTGCGATTAGTGGTGAACAATCCTGGATTAGAGTCTATTTGAAGGATAAACTGCTCCTTTTTTGAATATTTCAAGGATAGAATAGAGATTTGTGTAATTATGTACTACTATCTTCTTCCCAATAGGGAATATTGTAGAGAGTCTTCTTTTGGGGGAATTTATAGTGACATAAAATAGCTAACTACTTTTCTTGCTTACTAAAGAAGAAGCTCAAATTTGTGTACCTTGCTACACTTGGATCTCACCTTTTGCTATCAATTTTTTCTTGAAATAGGGTATTCCTATTGGGGTATAGCTTATATTTCTTTATTTATGAGTAGGTAAATTTGTAGATAGGGATATGCGTGCTTGATGTGGGTGTAAAACCCATTGGGTGTTGATTAAATAGATCTAAAATTGGTTTAGCATGGTCTAATGTTGTCTTGATGTTTTAATCTAAAAATCAGTGGTTGCAAACATTGGTTGAGATCTCTAATACTATTTTGGCTTGAGAAAGCAAAACAGAATTGGGTAATACTCATTAGTACGGATTTGATGAAATTAGTCATTGGATTAGAACTAGAAATAGTCTAATCCAACTAATTTATCATTTAAGGCTATGAGTTAGGGATAGCCTATCCACTCAAGCTATGTTTGGTGTTTTATTAGTAAGGGTCTTGGAGTTTGAGAGAATCCAAGAGACATACATTTGATAGTTCGAGAAAATATTGTATGTAGCCTAGACCAAATTTTATCCATATGACGACCAATTTGGAATTAGTTAATTTTTTCTTATTGTGTTGAAACCCCATCGCATTGCACACACCCCTAGTAGTCTACAATCTTGGTAAAAATCGAGCCACAATTTGGCTTTAAACTTCTAGTCTTGATGAGAGTTCTCTCCTCCCACAGTCGCCTAAGTTGGCTTGTCCACTGCAATAGTGTTTGCAACCCATTAGAGGTGATTGCCTTTGGAGGGAACTTTCTCTGCGAACACAGACCATTTCTTAATTAGCTAAGTCAAGATTAGGGAGTTGATAGTTGTCAGTGTGATGTCCACCTCCACACCGTGCACAAGGACATAATATAAGTTGGGGTATTTTTCCACTGGACCACGAAGACCTATCGTCTCTTGTCATGCCTGATATGAGGTATAAAAATATATGATAACTTCTGGGAAGAATTCTCATGGTGAATTATCAAGTCAGTTTCTCGCAGTAAGCTTCTAGACAATGTTCGAGAATTCCTTCCCTAGGCCAACTAGATTGAACCTCTTTTCTAACGTGAATATCCAGTTAGTCTTGGAGAAAGTATACCTCCCTTCATCCCTTTGATTCCAAAAATGATGTGCTTTTCCTCATTGACGGTGTTCTGGAGAGCCTTGTTCTTGGCTTTGCTTTTGGAGAAGGAGGAGGATTCGCGGTTATGCTTACTAGACTGACCCTTGTGAGAAGTCATGATCTACAAGAAGAACTATGAGGCAAAACTAACGACTACAAATTTTTGGTATTTTTCATTACGAAATAAAAGAAAAGACGAAAAAGTTCACAAAAGAAAAAGAATTGGGATGAAAAAGAGTTTCAACATTTCAGTACACACTAGCATTGGCATTTGACCGGCGGTTCGTAGATGCAAAATTTTACACCGCCGATGGAACCACTGGCTACCAATCCTGGCAACATTTTGAGCCAACCGGTATTTTGGCAATGAATACTTGTGGCTCGAAGGTGAAACGTCGGTCCAATTAAGTGAAATGATTAGATTCCTAACTTAACCGACGTTGCAGCTGTGAAACATAGGGCAACATTTGCTTAAACCCAATGTATCATAGTGGCCATCTCAATGAAAACTGATCCCTTTTCACTCCAACAATTCAACAAATATGTCCAATGGGTACTCAGACTTCCCAAAAGGATTCACAATTTAATTTAAGCTAATCTTGACGATTTCCCTTAGAAGGGACGTCACCCTGTCTATCATTGGGAACTTTTAAGCAACATAATAAAGGTATTCAACATATTCACACATCTCATTCACAATTTCAACCTCACCACAATGTATTGGTCATTCAAAGCTTTTCTACAACAATCATGGATGCTTCTCAAGCAATTTTCAAAAAAGGAAATTAAAAAGTACATAATGATAAATTTACCCTTAGGAGTGATGTCACCCTATCCATCATTAGGTCAATTCATGCACTACATAAACTCAAATGGATTACTCATACTTCACCCCCACCTAAAATTTTAAGCAATCTAAACAAGATTTCACATGTATTTCTACCTATTCAAGTTCAAACAACCCAGATCTACTCATTTAAAACACCAAAACCCTTTTCTTAGCATAAAAAATTGAGTGCAATAATACATGGGTTTTAGGGAAATCAGTTCTAGCAGGAATCATTCATTCGTTTCAACATTATGAAAGCTTAAACTTGAAAAATAAAGAAACATACCACAAGATTTAAGAGATTAGTGACTAAAACTTGAGAGTTTCAATAGAGTTTTTGAAAATTGAATTAAAAGAGTGATAGGACGTTGAAAATTTTGGATTTACAGAAAGAGAATAGGGTTTGAGTGAGGAAGGAAAAAGGGAAATTGTTGGTATTATAGAAGGAAAGGAAGTTGGAAGTTGCAGGGTTGTATGGATAAGTGGGGAGAGTGATATGGGGAAGTGGAGAGTGTGGTGAATGAATAAGGAGGAAGAAGAAGGGTTTAAGACCCTTGGGGTTTTGGGAAAGGGAGATCAAAATCCATTTTGTTCTTCCATAAGTCAAAATTAAAAACTCTTCAAAAATACCTGACTTGCATTGGATCGGTGGTTCGCTCTGCCCACCTTCGAGACGCAGGTTCAGTACAAATGTTTAAATTTCTTGCCAGTGCACTTTGTTACACTGGTGCCATGACTGATGGTGCAGGTTTTGAATCAACGGCCTTCCAGTCTGGCATAGGTTCCTATTTTTTCTTACCGGGTTACTATTTCATAGCTGCATTTGACTAGCATTGTACAATTCTCAACTGGTGTTTCGCCAATCTGGCGTCGATGGTCATAACGATAATTTTTTCATCATTTTCACTTGACATCCTTTCGCACCCCTTAAACTAACCAAATACAACAAAAGTGAAGTAAAAATAAATAAAAGACACTTGGGTTGCCTCCATAGAAGCGCTTGATTTAACGTCGTGGCATGATGCAAGTACCTCAAATTCAATCGATATTCTGTGGCACTTCTTCTTCCCATGGACCTTCGACCAACTTGTCGATGTACTCAATCACATACGCCACTCTACATTCATCATGTGGCTTCATAAGAGTGCACAAACTAATTGTCACCTCATCTTCTCCAACTTAAAATTTGAGCTCTCCTACCTCGAAATCCACTAGTGTGCTATCCACGGCAAAAAATAATTGGCCTAAAATTATAGGCACCTCAATATCCACATCACAATCTAGAACTAAAAATTTGGCAGAAAGAATGAATTTATCAACTTTGACTAATATGTCAAATAGTATACCCACCTACTTATTAATAGAGCGATCTGCCATTAGCAACTTTATTGGAGTGAGCTTGGGATTGCCGACACTCAACTTCTAGAAAATCACAAAGGGTATCAAGTTGATATTGTTGACTTGTGCACCCTAATGGTGCACGGAATGGTAACGCTTTTGGATCTTTTCTTTTTAAGGCCAAATTGATGGCCATCACAACAATACAATAATGGAAAACTTCAATAGTACCCATATCAATCACTCTCTTCTTCTTTAACAACTTTTTCATGAATTTTGAATACCTCGATATTTGCAAGAGAACATCAACCAATAGTATGTTGATGGACAACTTGTTGAATAGATCAACAAACTTTTTGAATTGATTGTCCTCTTTATTCTAAACATAATTGTGTGCTCGAGAGAAGATTCCATATTTTGAATCTAATCAAATTTTCCCTACTATCGAGGTAATTGATATTGAGATAAAGTGGGATATCGAGGCTTCCAGGATTAAAAAGAGAAAATGCAAACTATGGGTGTGTTTGATAGTGCCCCTGCCCCTGATTGAGCCAGCCAAATTTTGATGTACCTATTGTCACACTTCAGGACATGCCTCTAACATATAGGAATGACTCCATAGACCTTCTCCGCCTACCACTGCCCTCATACCAAGTGGCTTTCAAAAGCTTGCAAATATGACATATGCCAACGTGAATCAACTCACTAAGTTGGCCAAAGCCCCTCCTATCTCTTATTAACAAAGCAATAAAAAATGTTATGAAAGAAGTTTTCGATAGTGTGAAGAACGTGTGCAAAAGAGTTGATGTAGTTGAAGGTGTAGTGGCTCCTCTATGATCTGACATGCATGCAATGAAAGGTAAAGCGTTGATAATATTCGGGGAAATGACCTTCCTTGATGAAATCATTGGCTTCCCAAAGAGATATGCTAGGTACGGTGGATGATTTACTAAGCAGCTTGGTCATCAATGTAGACCAAGGTTCTGATGAAGAGGATGAGCAGCTTTTGGAGGTGCTGAAGGATTCATTGGCCACATCTCACTCTTGGGAGGGTGGATCAGGATATAGGTTGCATGCTAATCATCTAGAGGATGACTCCGAGTAGCCAGCATAGTGTTTGTTGTTTCCCCATTTATCTTTTGTTTCTAGCGGGGAAATGCTTGTTTGTTAGTTTGGGATGGTTGAATGTTTTGGATTTGTTTTTTTTGTGCCCTTGTCAGGCTTGATTAGGGTAATGTTCTGGATGATCTTTATGTTGGCCCTCATTAGGCATATTTGATGCTTAATTTGCACCTTCATCGGGCTTGAAGTCTTATGATGATTGTGTGTTGCTTTGACGCCGGGTTGGTCTTATACGTTAATTATTTTGCTACCCGTGCTCACAAAATGCACTTAGAGCCTCGCTAGTCCTTGTTTGTAAATGATCCATCAGAGCGTGATTCAATGTCGCCATTGATAATAGTAGTTGGTCAAATAAACTCTAAGGGTTTTATTTATACCACTATTCTTTCTCAAGGAGCAAATTTTTTTATTTTTTTATTTGCCACACTGAGTTGACGTTTCACTATGATAGATTGAGAGGCGACTTTTTAAGAAAAAATGCCAAGTTTTGGTTTTATTTTGAGTCTGTGTTACACTTGTCTCAAGCGGGAACACCAAACTTTTGATTGGTAAAGGGTTTTGAAAATTGAGAATAAAGGAAAAAGTGCAATTGAAAGCACTCTCTTGTCATGGATTTATATTCTTTGTTTGACTTTTTGATTCACAAATGGGTTGTGACAAACCCATTATAGTTTGTCAAAATTCATTTATTTTAAATGATTTTGAGAATTTCTATTAACTCATTGGAAAATGTATTTCAAGGAGAAATCCTAGATGTGGCTGAGCTTGGAAAATGACTGATAACGCTCAACTACACCTATAGCGATTCAAGGTGTAGGCGGTTGCTAGCAAGTATAAATCCAACAAAGAGTTGGGGTCGATCCCACGAGGAGTGATCTAGTATAGAATTCGACTACGAAGTAAGTTAGTGTTCTAATCTTTTGTAGAGTTTAATAAGTTGATACGAAACCTGAAGTAAATTATAAGATGTTGATTATCAAAATAAGTGAAAAGTTAACAACCGAATATAACAACACACTTAACAACGAATTTAACAAATGAGAGAAAGGACCATAGGGATGTGTGAGTGTTCAACTACTAATTTTACTAAATGGGTAATTACGAATTGCTTAAGTATGCTAAATTTCAATGGGTAGGCAAAATCATGGGTACAATAGCTATTCTATAATCAGCTATCATGCATTCAATTGGGTTCCATCAAACCCCAATAGGCGTTACACTAGAGAACAATCTTATACCTTGATTCAACCCACTTTAACAAGCTGGGTAGTAAAAGCAACAACCCATATAACCATCAACTGTTAATTCCACTCAAATGCACCTTTGACAAGCATACAAAGAGATATAGACTAGAACTGAATTTGCAACTTCAATTCATAAATGAAAACATGAATTAACAACTGAACCCATTTCAATCTAGCATTAAATTTAGCAATTCATAATACCCATAAGCTAATTAAGCAATTGAACACATAATCACACCCCTAAGGCATTGGGGTTTTAGACAATCATAGCAAAAGTGAAGAAATAGTTATCAAAGATGTCAGCCATTGATTCACAAGATCTCCAAAAAGCAAAAGGCTACCAATTAGAACTACACCCAAAGTCTTAAATCCAAAAACTCACAAGAATAGTTCAAAAAGCAATTCAGAATATCCAAAGTACAAGAGTACTTCTTAGTCTCAGTTAATTTGTTCCTCACTGATTGATATCCCAACTCTCTTTTCAAAAACTCTATTTATACTCTCACAAAAATTTCTCACATTATGAAATGCGGGACCACTCGGCGGCATAAGTCAGGCTCGCCCATACACTCGGCGATACCCCGAGTTGCTCGTTCTCACCGTTTAATTCTTGACTTCAGCATGGCTCTGTATTGGAACTTTAGGCGATGTGAGTTGGGCTCGCTTAACTGGTTGGCGACTCCTCGATTAGCTCCCAAGCTCGCCGACTTGACTTGAACCTTTTCCTCAGCAACTGGAACTTTAGGCGAACTCAGATTCACTCAGCGCGTCGCCGAGTTGTCTTTTGCGAACTCCAGCCTTCTTTTTCCTTAATTTTTAGCACTTTTTAGCTTCTTTTTGCATTATCTTGCCCTTGCCTCATTTTCAAGTCTCCTTGCTGCACATAAACAATTTAACTTTAGTTATGAGTGCAAACTAGGCATTAAGGACACTAATTTAGTACAAATGAAGCTCTAAATGTGTCAAAACTACCGACTCATCAACACCCCCAACTTAAACTTTTGCTTGTCCTCAAGTAAAACAAGAGATCAATCAGCTCAATAGGGATGTCTACAAACAGTGCTCCTTGAGAATCCACATGAGAATGCACACAAGGATCAATCTAAACATGCAAGAATCAAATGTGCACTCAAAGTTTCAAATTCTGACTAGCCATCATCAATTGGAGTTCATGCTCACAAATGCTCACTTTGAACGCAAATTCATGCCCAATAACAGTATTCAAATGCCCTTATAGCAAATATGATTCCAAGCTCTCACACAGCTGATCAACATATATGATTAAGGAATCAAAATCAACACTCACACTCTCAAATGAGAAAAACATGTGTGACTCTACCCACATGCTTGCCCGTAATTTCCAACCAGCTCATCACTAGGCTCATGTTGGATCCAAAAGGTCATTCAAGGCTTGTAATGGGGCTGAGGGTAACGGTATGATCATTTTTTGTTTAGTGACTCTACCTTCAAGGAGCATTGCTTCTTTTTCTCATCTTTCCCTTTTTCTTTCTTTCATCTCATTTTCACAACTCATCTTTGGTTTTTTTCAAAGCTCAATACCAATTTGGGATACCCCTGTTCTTTATTTTCACAACACAATACAATGATCAAACTTTATTCAACTCATTTCTTTTCTTTTCTCAACACCTCTTTTTTTTTATAGAGGGGTTCTATCTTTTTCACAACTTTCCAAAGATAAGCTCACAAGTTTCTAGCTCGATTTCTTTCTTCACTCTTACCACACCCCCAACTTAGGCTTTTGGCCTTAGTTGGTAATTCAAATACACCAATGCTCCATGAAGGTTAAAGGTGGGAGAGAGTACAAAAATTTCAATCAACCAGCTGTTTTCCTTTGTGCTTATTCAAAGAAAAGGGTAGGATCAAATGGTGCCAATCTGGGTTCACACACTCACAAGGTGGTCACACGAAGGTATATCAATTAGGTTCACTCTCAAAAATTTATGCCTAAGATCATTTCCTTCATTTACCAATGTTTAGTCAGTTGGACCAACGGGGCAAGTTCTAGGCATCATCATACATATCTTTCAAGTAAAGCTCACCACATATGGCATTCAAACACTATTGTGGATCACAACTCTACGAGTCAAGCTTGCGCGCAACGGTCACTGCAAGACTCACCATCGACAATCGACTAGTAACGATGAGATGCTAAGAGTTCACACAGGACTATGCAACTCAAATTACCTCATTTGACTCACACCCACATGTCGTTCATCAAGAGCACTATTCAAGTCATCCATATTGATCACAACCAACACTCGAATGTACAAGAGAACTTACAACTACTCAATCACCACACAAACAATAAAGAGAAGTAGAGAGAGATATCATGAGAAGCCAAAACCATTTCCATCAATTAGAATAACTTCATAAAACAAAACAAAACATCAATCAAAAACATACAATCAAACGGGGGTTGGGAAAATCACCACTCCACCAAAAAGAAAATGCAGTGTCCTCAATGCGGAAATAAAAAAAATAAAAACAAGAGCTAAAGGAAAAGTAAAGGAAAGTCCCCCTGCTCAGCTAGGTCAATGGTGTGTCCTCAACATGGGCATCAATACCCGGTGTATCCTCCACGGTGGGCGTGGTCCCACTCGACCCAATCATCGATGTCTTTCGGAGGGACGCAGAAGTTGTAGCTCATACCATGTCTCCATCCAAGTCCTCGAGATCTTTATATACCTCGCTATCACGCACAACAAGGTCCTCCTTATCAATCTCCGGTGCATATGAAACACCCTCATCCTCAGCTATCGGAGCAACGCCGGTGGTTGTGGGTGGGGGAACATCAACACTAGTAGCCTCAGACACATCCACACTACCCCACAACATAGTAATGTTGGTGGACTTCATCTCGTCCACATCTCTCCGCAAGTCGGCTATATCAGCCCGGACGACTGTAAACACCTCAGAATCACCCTCCTTTCCCTCCACGCCATGGTACTTGATTGTACTAATGCATACTCTTGCCTACATTGATTCTATTGATGTAGGGTTTGGCGGCTCCTCTCATCCCACTCGTGGATTGTCTGTTCTAGTGATCGTGAAGACTTGGTGAGGCCTCCTATGTCCGAGGGCCTAACCTTGTTACTTTTTTCATGTTTTTCCACTATTTTTGATACTGTACTGGGCTGCGTCAAACCTTTATTTCTATTCTATTATGTTAGATGGCTTGAGACATGAGATGTAGACTTCCGCTGTTTTTGATTAAAGCCTTGTTATGAAAAATGCTCTTTTGAACTCTTACTTCTCTATTATCTTGTGTGTTATGTATGCTAAGGGCTTCTATGAGGTCTCTCGGGGTCTTGTATTGTCACGACCCAAGCCTAGGGCTAAGGTGTGACCGGCGAATGGGGAACCCGAAGGAACCCCAAACAAGCCTCATAGAGTATCATTACACATTCTTGGTCGCGGAAGCAATTAAATGACCATAAGCGATAAGCATAATCGAGGGGAAAACGGGACTAAGGGAGCAAGAAAAAAAAAGATACATAAATACCATAGATGAGTCAAGCTCAAGCATAATACACAACTTGTCCAACACCACCTCTAAACATGAGTACTTAGCGGGGGCCAAGACAAACTACCGGGCTCACCCTCATAGTCAAAACATAACTAGAAAGGAAAAGTTTTATACATAGCAAAAGATCATGAGCAACGTCCCCGAAATGGAGGACTCACCAATAACCACTATAGAAAATCGTACTAGCCACGCGGAGGAGGATGGTCAAGCGGTGCTCCGGTCCCTACATGGTGACATCATGTAGGCATAGAGTATGCGTTAGTACATTTGAATGTACTAAGTATATGGGATGCAATGCAATGCTACATTAGATGGACATCATAGGAAAAATGCGTAATCATACCCAATAGATAGCATATTAATGAAATGATATGTATAATGATGCTTACATAAAAATCATATTTAGTGGGACGTAGTACATGTGTGGCGAGTGACCATCAATATAGTATTTCCAAGGCCTACCACCCCCTTGGAGAGGCGAAAGAGGTACAAACCCCTCAATATGGTTACACGGGCCTACCACCCCCCGAGCTAGGGACCAAGGTACAAACCCCTCGATATGGTTATACGGGCCTACTACCCCCGTACTAGGCAACCAAGGTACCAACCCCTCGATACGGTTATACGGGCCTACTACCCCCCGTACTAGGCAACCAAGGTACCAACCCCTCGATACGGTTATACGGGCCTACTACCCCCCGTACTAGGCTTGGTCGACTCACAACACTTATATAGAGAAAATCATATACATGTGTCCATTTCATCATCATTTCAGTAATTACATAACCATCCGACTCATAGGACGTACCTTGGACCTTCCCTTTCCTAAGAATTCTATAAATGGGCATTTTATCAAACACAATGGTGGGCAATTGTTCATGTAAATGAAATCATGTATTTCAAGAATACTAAGTCCAACCAATTCCAAAATCCATATAAATCAGCCCACCAACAACATACATATATATATCAACCTTCATAATTTGATCATGGAAGCATGTAAACCATAAACATCACATAATAATTCCATTTCATGATAATATGCAAAATGGACCATAATAGGGTGTGTAGTAGTAATTCCATAATTCAAGAGTTCATAAATAATCATAAGGACCCATAAACTTGAAGTAGAAATAGAGGATAAATGGTTGGACTTGTGGAAAGGAAGGTTTCCACAATCAAACCCACATACCTCAACTTTGGAGAATCCTTGATGAAGATTGGAATGGAGAATCGAAGCTTGAGATTGAGTCTTGAATCCGGAATTAGAGCTTGAGATGTTTGAATTTGGTTGAAGATCTTGGTGGAATTTTTGGAGAGGGCTTAGAGAGTGTTTTTGGAGTTTAGAAAATGACTAAATATGGGACATATCCCCTTTTTATAAAAAAATGACTCCAACCCGCCTAGAAAATTCGCTCACTGGAATTGGAAATTCTGCACAGACAGGTTTTACGAAAATGGTCATAACTCCCTCATCCTAACGCGGAATAAGGTGAAACCAAGTGCGTTGGAAAGCTAACTCAAAGAGCTTTAATTTGATAGGTTGCAGCCCTTCCAGTTCCTTTGTGTGCTAAGAGATTTGCCCTTTAAAGTTGACCCTCCAAATCGCAATTTTTGCGATTTTCGAATTTTGATACGGTTGCTCTAAAATTCGGGTTAGACCCATTTCCCACTCAATTTGACCCCAAAAATAAGAATATGAAGTCGAATTTCCGAAATCATGCACGGATTTTGAGATATATGGAAATTACAATTATAGGTGTTTCCGAAGCACATTTTCGGGCATTTGGGTCGTTTCAATATCCCCCCCTTGGGAATATTCGTCCCCGAATGTTAAAGAACGTACATGAGAGACACAAACATGGCAATTTCAGCCCACATAAGGATGCAACAATGCACTTACACCTTATTTCAAAACCTCAACATAGTTGTAAAACCACAATGAACTTGTCAACTTAAGCATGAATGTATGCAATGACATGGGGGCTGAACTTAAGACCTGAGATTTTATAAAGGGCTCAGATCAATACCTTAGGCTCGAGTGGAGTGGAAAAGATAAGGATATCGCCTTTGCATGTCCGCTTCGGCCTCCCAAGTAGCACTTTCAACTTGTTGATTTCTCCAAAGGACTTTAATGGAAGCCACATCTTTGTTTCTCAACCTCTTCACTTGTCTATCTAAAATCTGAACCGGAACCTCTTCATAGGTCAAATTATCTTCAACAACACCCACAACATCAAGAGACACAATGGCATTCGGATCACCCACACACTTCCTCAACATAGACACATGAAATACCGGATGAACCAAATCCATCTCGCTAGGCAATTCCAACTCATAAGCTACCTTGCCGATTCTCCTCATCACCTTATAAGGACCCACGTATCTTGGGCTCAACTTGCCCTTCTTACCAAAACGAACCACACCCTTCATGGGTGTCACCTTCAAATAAACCCAATCACCAACTCGGAATTCAAGAGCCCTTCTCCTCACATCGGCATAGGACTTTTGGCGACTTTGGGCCATCTTCAACCTTTCTCTAATCATCCTAACCTGCTCAAGAGCCTCCATAACTAGGTCTGGTCCTAACAAGGCCACCTCACCAACCTCAAACCACCCAACCGGTGATCTACAACGCCTCCCATAGAGAGCCTCAAAAGGAGCCATACCGATGCTAGAATGATAGCTATTGTTATAGGCAAACTCAATCAATGGAAGATGATCATCCCAACTACCCTTAAGCTCCAATACACAAGCCCTAAGCATATCCTCAAGTGTTTGGATAGTCCTTTCGGCTTGTCCATCCGTTTGCGGGTGAAAGGCCGTAGAAAGCTTAACTCTCGTACCTAGACCCCTTTGAAAAGACTTCCAAAAGTGTGAAGTAAATTGAGTACCACGGTCCGATATGATGGATAGAGGAATCCCATGCAACCTTACCAAGTCATGAATATATAACCTTGCATAATCTTCCGCCCCATATGTTGTCTTTACCGGTAGAAAATGAGCCGATTTTGTCATCCTATCAACCACCACCCAAATAGAATCAAAACCTTTTCTAGTCTTGGGTAAACCAACTACAAAATCCATATTAATTTCTTCCCACTTCCAAGTAGGAATCTCTATGTCTTGGGTTAGACCACCCGGCCTTTGATGTTCGGCCTTGACTTGTTGACAACTATGACAACCGGAGACGAATTTGGCAATGTCCTTCTTCATGCCTCCCCACCAATACACATCCCTCAAATCTCTATACATTTTGGTGGAACCGGGGTGGATGGAGTAGGAAGAATTATGAGCCTCCTCAAGAATTTTCTCCCTCAAACCATCAACACAAGGCACACACAACCTACCTTGGTACCTAAGGGCACCATCTCCCCCTTGGGAGAAAACTTCCACCTTGCCCTCTTTCACCAAGGCCTTCAATTCAAACAAGGAAGAGTCAAGATCTTGTTTTGCTATCACCTCATCCACCAAGGAAGATCTAGCACCATCAACAACGACCACATCACCATTACCAACCTCTTCCAACCTAACCCCCAACCTAGCCAACCGATGTACCTCCCTAGCCATTTCCCTATCACCAATATCAACATGAGCTAGGCTACCCATAGACACCCTACTCAAAGCATCCGCCACCACATTAGCTTTACCGGAATGATAATGCACACTCATATCATAATCTTTAAGAAATTCTAGCCACCTTCTTTGTCTCAAGTTGAGATCTTTTTGGGTGAAGACATATTGGAGGCTCTTATGATCGGTGAACACATCGACATGTACCCCATACAAATAATGACGCCAAATCTTTAAAGCAAACACCACCGCGGCTAATTCAAGATCATGCGTAGGATAGTTCTTTTCATGCACTTTGAGTTGTCTAGAAGCATAGGCTATCACCTTACCATTTTGCATTAGGACACAACCCAAGCCAACTCTAGAAGCATCACAATACACAACAAATCCCTCAAGCCCATCCGGTAGTGACAATATAGGAGCGGACACAAGTTTATCTTTCAAGGTTTGAAAACTCCTTCCGCACTCGTCGGTCCACTCAAACTTAGCCTTCTTTTGTGTCAACTTAGTCATGGGAGAAGCAATAGAAGAAAACCCATTCACAAATCTCCGGTAGTAACCCGCTAAGCCCAAGAAGCTCCTAATATCCGACGGGGTCAATGGCCTAGGCCAATTTCTAATCACATCGGTCTTCTTAGGGTCTACCTTAATACCATCCCCCGAAAACCACATGACCTAGGAAGGCAACCTCCCTCAACCAAAATTCACACTTTTCATACTTGGCATACAGCTTCTCCTCTCTTCCATTGGTTGTACCATATTTGGGCCACTCCTTTTAGTTGGTAGGCCGCCAACTCCGCCTTATTTTCTGACCTCACGCCCATGATAGCTAATATCTTGTGGACTTCATCAATGAACTCTTGAGGGAGACCCATAGAATTCTTCATCTAACTTAGACCCATAGAATTATGGGGGATTCATCCGCACGAAGTCTCTCACCCGAGATGCCGGGGTAGGAGCCTGAGGGGCTTGGGTCCCGTGGTTGGCTTGATTAGCCATAGCTTGTGCAAATAAAGTAAGGGCATCCCGAAGATCCCCATTGGTCGGTTGTTCCTCGGGTGCGCGGGCTCGTCTTCCTCTTGTATTAGGCATGATCTAGCGTAGCAAAGACAACCGTTAGGGAAGAACTTAATTCAACTCTACAGCATGACTTAGAACATGGAGAAGGGAAACATTTCCTAAAACGTCTCATAGCCTCCTACTCATAGTTGTGGTGCACAACACAACCATGAATCGGACTCTAATCAACGCGGTGTGTTGGACTCCGAGGATCATTCAACCTAGGGCTTTGATACCAAGTTTGTCACGACCCAAGCCTAGGGCCTAGGTGTGACCGGCGAATGGGGAACCCGAAGGAACCCCAAACAAGCCTCATAGAGTATCATTACACATTCTTGGTCGCGGAAGAAATTAAATGACCATAAGCGATAAGCATAATCGAGGGGAAAACGGGACTAAGGGAGCAAGAAAAAAAAAGATACATAAATACCATAGATGAGTCAAGCTCAAGCATAATACACAACTTGTCCAACACCACCTCTAAACATGAGTACTTAGCGGGGCCAAGACAAACTACCGGGCTCACCCTCATAGTCAAAACATAACTAAAAA
>JAGDQO010002492.1:0-102206 GCA_018342035.1 Solanum appendiculatum | reverse complement strand
GTACAAACCCCTCGATATGGTTATAAGGGCCTACTACCCCCCGTACTAGGCAACCAAGGTACCAACCCCTCGATACGGTTATACGGGCCTACTACCCCCCGTACTAGGCAACCAAGGTACCAACCCCTCGATACGGTTATACGGGCCTACTACCCCCCGTACTAGGCTTCGTCGACACACAAACACTTATTTAGGGAAAATCATATACATGTGTCCATTTCATCATCATTTCAGTAATTACATAACCATCCGACTCATAGGACGTACCTTGGACCTTCCCTTCCCTAAGAATTCTATAAATGGACATTTTATCAAACACAAGGTGGGCAATTGTTCATGTAAATGAAATCATGTATTTCAAGAATACTAAGTCCAACCAATTCCAAATCCATATAAATCAGCCCACCAACAACATACATATATATATCAACCTTCATAATTTGATCATGGAAGCATGTAAACCATAAACATCACATAATAATTCCATTTCATGATAATATGCAAAAATGGACCATAATAGGGTGTGTAGTAGTAATTCCATAATTCAAGAGTTCATAAATAATCATAAGGACCCATAAACTTGAAGTAGAAATAGAGGATAAATGGTTGGACTTGTGGAAAGGAAGGTTTCCACAATCAAACCCACATACCTCAACTTTGGAGAATCCTTGATGAAGATTGGAATGGAGAATCGAAGCTTGAGATTGAGTCTTGAATCCGGAATTAGAGCTTGAGATGTTTGAATTTGGTTGAAGATCTTGGTGGAATTTTTGGAGAGGGCTTAGAGAGTGTTTTTGGAGTTAAGAAAAATGACTAAGTATGGGACATATCCCCTTTTTATAAAAAAACGTCTCCAACCCGCCTAAAAAAAAAGCTCACTGGAAATTGCAAATCTGCACAGACAGGTTTTACGAAAATGGTCATAACTCCCTCATCCTAACTCGGACTAAGGTGAAACCAAGTGCGTTGGAAAGCTAACTCAAAGAGCTTTAATTTGATAGGTTGCAGCCCTTCCAGTTCCTTGTGTGCTAAGAGATATGCCCCTTTAAAGTTGACCCTCCAAATCGCAATTTTTGCGATTTTTGAATTTTGATACGGTTGCTCTAAAATTCGGGTTAGACCCATTTCCCACTCAATTTGACCCCACAAATAAGAATATGAAGTCGAATTTCCGAAATCATGCACGGATTTTGAGATATATGGAAATTACAATTATAGGTGTTTCCGAAGCACATTTTCGGGCATTTTTGGGGTCGTTTCATTAGGATTCCTACTTGGGCCAGAAGTAGTTCTTTATTTCCAAAACTCTATAAATAGGACCCCGGGGTTATTTAGCAAAGGTTTGACTACTTTTTGGTGTGCAAGAGCAAGAGACTACATTTCATCTTAGGTTTCAATTCTCTACTTCTTCTTTAAGTTTGAATTTGATGAAAACTATTGTTTTTGAGTTTATGAACATTATGAGTGGCTAAACGCCTTGTTCTGGGGCTGTAGCTACGGTTGATTGTTGAATATCGAATTGTTTTTGAATTAATTGTTGGTTATCTTCCAAATTACTTTTGTATCCTTGTTTTAGTATTTCAGATTGGCCACCATAGAAATAAACATATTGTCTATTCTTGGACTCGGGAGACGATAAGGTAGATAGACCAAAGAATACAAAGAGCTTGATCTAACTTGCATATCACTTGCTTAGATTCGTGTTTAGGAGTGACGCCCAGATGAACACCAAGCTTGGTTACAACACAAGATGAAATATAAATGCTCACTAATTAGGACTGTCTATCCCCACTCAACGATGTAGTTAGGCAGCTAATTGGGGTAGGCGATTAGAGGTCAGAAAGCCATGATCATAAAATCAACCCTGTAAATTAGTAATTTGATAACCTTAGTTAATTCATTGCATGAGATATGATACATAAAACCCAAAGCATGCTGCAGCCCTAGAATTGCCTCTTATTTGTTTAACACACCGAAAATCAAAGTTGTCCGCAGTAGTTACTTTTACTTTATCCAATTGTAGTATAGAAAATATCAAGTTCCTACTTCACTTGTGTTACTTTATAGATTTGATAGAATTGAATACAAATTGATTATAAGTCCCTTAGGTACGACAACCCAGTTCTAAAAGAGCTAGTTATTACTTATGTGATCGTGTACACTTGCGTGTGCAATTGGGAGCAACATGCCTAGTGTTGGATTTTAGACTGCTGGTCCATTTTCAGTGCCTTCTTTAGCACCTCCGAGATTTGCAGCACCACCTATTTCTGCTAGTGCAGCAATGTATGTTGCCGAGCAAAAGAGTTTTGAGATATTTGTTAAATTGGCACCTTCCAGGATTGACGGCACAGCTAGAAGGCTTAAGATTTCTTGACTGAATGCCAAGACAGGTTGTTCAACCTGGGTATTCTAAAGGCTCATGGGGTTTCTTACATCAGGAGTGGCCAAAGAGTGGTGGAGATCAGTTCTTGCTCGTAGGCCAGTTAGTTCTCCTACGATGGGTTGGGAGCAGTTTACTGAGGTGTTCTTTGAGAATTTATGCCATATAGCCTTCGAGATCAGCACAGGGACGAGTATGATAGATTGGAGCAGGGCTCCTTATCAGTTTCCGAGTATGAGGCTCATTTCCATGAGTTGTCCCGTTATGCCATGTTGAGTATTCCCATAGAATTATTGACCATGCCAGAATGATTTAGAGTATTCGACATGCTAGGCAGGGTAGTGATTCCAAAAAGTTTCGTCACCAGCGTCAGTTCAACAGTTATTCATCTAGAGGTAGAGATTATTTAAGCCAGGGCTTACAGGGTTATCATGGTAGACCAGTGCAGGCCGCCATTTAGAGTTCAGATAGTGGTAGTGGATCCTGGCCTAGTCAGACTGATAAGGGTACGCATAGCGGATCCTCAGGTTAGGGAGGGCATGCAAACTCTTCTAGTTACTCTCCGTGGGGCTTAGGTCCCTGTGGTTGTTTTGTTTGTGAGAAGTTTGGGCACAAGGCAAATGATTGACCCAGATGTGCATCTTCTACTATCTAGTAAGGATCTCAAACTACTCATTCTACACCAGTTATAGTAGCACGAGGTACTTCACTTAATGGTGGTGCCAACGGCACCAAGGTTGGAGCTCAGGGAGCTTAAGGTGGCGTTCGTAGTGTCTCTCAGACTAGCGGTGACCACAGATAGTTCTATGCTATATCGGGTAGATCCGAGGCAGGGGCTTCAGATGTAGTGATCACAATTATCGTTCTAGTCTGTCATCGTTCTGCTACAGTATTATTTGATCTCAGGCCAACTTATTTTTATGTGTCTATTTATTTTCATGTGGGTATTGATCATGTGTATGAGTCCCTTGCTATGCCTATTAGAATCTCTACCTCGGTAGGCAATTCCTTAGTGGTGGATTGGGTATATCGAGGGTATCTAGTGACATTTGCTAGTAGTGAAACTCGAGCAGACCTGATTTTGCTTGATATACTTGATTTTGATGTGATATTGCGTATGTATTGGTTACCTCCCTATCACGTGATCTTAGATTGTTATGCTAAGACCGTGAACTTAGATTACCTTGATTTACCATGATTAGTGTGGAAGGGTGCTCCAACTTCATGTCTGAAGGGAGTGATATCCTTCCTTCGTGCCCACTATATGATGGAGAAGGGCTGCTTATCTTATTTGGCCCATGTTTATGATCTTACCAAAGATCCATCTCCTTTTGGAGACCACAAGGGTGGTGAGAGAGTTTATTTCCTATAGACCTATCGGGTTTTCCGTCGGACCATGATATTGATTTTGTGATTGACTTGGAGCCAGGCACTAAGCTCATTTTCATCTCTCATTATCTAATGGCTCCAGTGGAGTTAAAGGAATTAAAGGCTCAATAAGAGGACTTGTTGCAAAAATGGTTTATTCGGTGTCACGACTCGATCTCTCGAGTCATGATGGCGCCTACCACCCATCAGTAGGCAAACCAAAATCCTATCCCAAAACTTAACAGTAATGGGACTAAGGGTGGAAACAACCTCAACTAAGCAGAAACTTAAAATAAGAACACACAAGATAAGACGGAAACAAACCAAACTATATATATACAAGACACCTCCCAGAACCTGGAAGTCACAAGTACAGAACTATTAACAAGAGTACAAGTCCCAAAAGCGGACCACAGAAACAAACTATCTCGAAAGTAAAAGACAAGTTAAAATATAAATACAGAAGGAGATAGGTAACCCCAGAACACCATGTGCTCACCCTCGTCTCCTGAATAGACAGCTGCAGGCTCGAACTCAACGGTGAGAACTGGTGCTCGGACCTGCATCACGAAAACAGATGCAGAGTGTAGCATGAGTACCAAAACAACAGGTACCCAGTAGGCATCATAGGCCGGCTGAGCAAGAAAGGTAAAAACAGGCAGACAAGATAAAATCAAACACAACAGAGGTCAATAGAACAGGAAGTAGAGTAAACGGAAAGCAAAGCTAGGAATATCACAACTAAACCCAACTGGGCTCCCTATAAGACCCGCTAGGCACACTCAAGCACAGACAAACAAGAACCCGAATGGACCCCCATAAGCCCGATAGGTACACAGAGAATCTATGCTATGGAAACAAGGGAACCCAACTCCAAAAGCCTTAACACCCATGGGCCTTGAACCTAATAAAGATAGAACCTGGGCCTCAAACCCAATCATCAGTCTCAAGCTAGAAATAACTGACTCTAACCGTGTAACGCCAGCCTCAGACTAGAAATAACGGACTCGAACCGTAAATAATAGAACCTGGGACTCTAACCCAAACCATCAGTCACAAGCTGGAAATAACAGACTCTAACCGTGTAACGTCAACCTCGAAATGGAAATAACACCTCCCGCTCAACAGTCTCGAGCTGGAAATAACGGACTCTAACCGTGTAAAATCAGCATCGGACTGGAGCTGGCAGCCCTCGCTCAATAGTCTCAAGCTGGAAATAACAGACTCTAACCATGTAACGTCAGCATCAGACTGGAGCTGGCAGCCCTCACTCAACAGTCTCAAGATGGAAATAACGGACTCTAACCATGTAACGTCAGACTCGGATTGGAGCTAGCCACCTCGAACTGAATCAAGCCACCACCAACCAGCTCAACACAAGGCTAGACATTGCGGGACACCGCCCCCACAAGGATATCAACCAAAGTGTCCCAGCCTATCACAACCCAACTGTCAATCGACGCAAATGCATAATCTTCCTGCAGCACCCCAGAACCATAAAGATAGGAAGAGAAAGAATAGAAAATCTGAAAAGCCACGAATTCCCCTATACTAAGGCCCATACTATCAGACCAATCTCCTATACCAGTCTACAAGGATCTAGTCCATCCGAATCGACGTCGGATACATACTCAAGTCAATCAGGTGCATGGGACTAAGGCAACGCTACCCTAACCTATTCTAAGGTCAAAAATTCACCACAAACAACAAAACACAAGAAAGATATCTTGAACTCACGCATGCAACAACAGATAACCCACAACAAAGTATCACAGCACAAGCCAACAACCCATACTAGAGCATGATACTAGCCCCGAACAATCCAAAAAATCAACTCCAAATGAAGAAGTCAGAAAAGAAGAACTGAAATATCAACTACCCAACCAGATTCACACGATTCTACAAGCAATTACGCATTCAAGCTCAATCTAGGAAGAAGGGAAGTCGTAACCTACCAGAAAGCCGATCACGCGCGCTTCAAATCACTCTGCCAGAGCTTTCCCCTTCTGAACGGCCTGAGACTGCTGCCACGCTGTCAAAAATAGAGTCACAATGTCAATACGGTCGTTTAGACACTAAAATCATCAAAATCAAACACAGACCAATTTCAGAGTCAAAATCATGAAATGGAGGACCCGCTCCGGATTTTCTAGAATTGACTCCATGAAGAGGTGCCAAATCCTCCCCCAAACTTGTATCCCAAAACAAAACACCTATCGGGGCTCGAATCAGCTCCAAACAGCCAACAACAAGACATGCAAAACTTTACACCTATAAGCCTAGGATAGCAACTTACGCCTCAAATTCATGGAAATCGAGGAACACCCAATGCAAATTGACCACAAACTCACAAAGACAACGCAAATCCAAGCACCCGAGACTTCGAATCACCAAAAACCGATAAAAGATGAGGGAGATATGAATTTCTAAACTTTTTCTCCAAATAAGCTCGACCTCAACTTATATAAACAGCCAGGCACGCATACCTCCGCGAACTCGAAGTGGAAACAAGCAACACTCCGCGAACGCGGCCAGGAGCCCACGAACGCAGAGTCAAAGGGTCGACACTTCCGCGAATGCGGAGAAGGAGATCACCCAACCCCACAGACATCGAAGAACGCAAAGAAAAAAACCTTACACCTCCGTGAACACGGCATCTGGCTCACGAACGTAAAGTAGACACCCTTAAACCTCCTCAAACGCAGAGCCTATCCCCCGAACGTGAAGAGATGGAATGTCTGCAGACACCAGCTGAGTTTTGGACAATTCCAAAACTCCGACGAGGTACTCAGAATTCATTCGGAACCCCGTGGACGCAAACGAGATATGTTACCCCATCAAATTCGACGTTTCAGACTCAATGGCGCAGTCAAAATTTCCATACAAAGTCATTTTGACAAAAAGTGGGTCCAACACCCAATGGGCCATTTTAGCCAAATTCTACCGTAGGCCTCGAAATTTGATTGGAAGCTCCCGAAAGTTCTCAAAGGTTTATTCTAGACCAAACTCGGCATTTCGAAACTAATCACGTTGATGGAATTCTCATCCAAGTGCGTTTACCAAGAATATTGACCGAAGTCAACTTTAAGCCAAATTTAGAAGGCTAAAGAGCTAACTGGCCCTAAAATCACACCGGAAACCCTGGGACTCAGGCCAACCATGCTTCTAGCCTAATTTGGTCTCTCCGGAGCTAATGGAACCGTCAAAATTCCCATCTGAGGTTGTTTACCTAAAGTTATGACCGAAATCAACTTTTCAAGGTTCAAAAGCTCCAGAACAGGAAAACAGGCATAAAAACCAAACGCACGACCAGGCGACTGAACCTATAGTGCCAGCAAGTCAGAAATGACTTGGGGTCGCTACAGGAATGCCCTAACCGACAAAAAAGAGGCACAAACATGCAAATGACCTGAAGGGTCATTACAACATCCACTAATAAAAGGACTTTTGTCAGCAAAGTCAAGAAGTACCTAAGGGCTCAAATAAGCCAGGGAACTGCTCCCGCATCTCCCGCTCGGTCTCCCAGGTAGCCTCCTCAACTGGATGGTGCCTCCAACGGACCTTCACTATAGGAATGGCTCTCGACCTCAGCTGCCTCACATCTCCGGCCAAAATAGAACCTGGCTCCTCAATATAGGTCAGACGATCATCCAACTCAACGGCATCATACTGGAGTACATGAGACTCATCTGGAACATACTGACGCAACATCGAAACATGGAAAACTGGATGAATAGCTGAGAATGCTGGAGGTAAAGCTAACTCATAGGCCACCTCACCAACTGCCATCAAAATCTCAAAAGGCCCAATATACATGGGGCTAAGCTTGCCCCACCTCCCAATTCTCATCACGTCCTTCATGGGAGATACTAAGAGGAATACTCTATCACCCATGGAAATTCTCAAAGGTCGATGCCTGCGATCAGCATAACTCTGTTTTCTACTCTGAGACGTCCTGTGCCTATCCTAAATCAACCTCACATGCTCCAAATGTTGAGAGTGAGGGACTTCATGAGAATGAACCCTCCGGAGTTTCATGGCTCTAAGGTTGAGGAAGATCCTCAAGAATTCACCGATGAGGCATACAAAGTTCTAATGATCATGGGGGTGATGCCGGAGGAAAAGGCAGAGTTGGCTGCTTATCAACTTAAGGGTGTTTCTCAAGTTTGGTTTGAACAATGGAAGAGTGAGAGGGCGGTAGATGCGGGTCCTCTTGATTGGGAGAAATTTAAGATTGCTTTCCTCGATAGATTCTTTCCCCTTGAGATGAATGAGGCGAAGGTACTTGAGTTCATTAACCTTCGTCAAGGGGATATGAGTGTGAAATAATATGCCTTGAAATTCAAACAATTGTCCAAGTATGCTCCAACAATGGTCGCCGATACAAGGGCAAGGATGAGTAAATTTGTGTCGGGTGCTTCTGAATTGGTGGTCAAAGAATGTTTAACCGCCATGCTTGTTAAGGAGATGGATGTCTCCCGCTTGATGATTCACGCACAACAAATAGAAGAAGAAAAGCTTAAGGAGAAAACTAAGGATTCAAAAAGGGCAAGAAGGGATGATGGTGAATCTTCCCATTCAAGGTCCGGTGAAGGAAATCGTTCTCAAGGTAATGGTTCTAGTGAGAAAATGTGGCCCAAGTGTCGGGAATTTGGAAGAAGACACAAGGGTGAGAGTTTAGCTGGTACAGATGATTGTTACGGTTGTGGAAAGATTGGTCACAAGATGAGAGATTGCCCCTTTCTTACAGCTAAGGGAAGGGAAGGTAGGCAAGTTCAACCTAGTGAGTCGGGTTCAATTGCTCAAAAGCAAAACCGATTCTATGCACTTCAAGCTCGACATGAGCAAGAGGGTTCCCCTGATATGGAAATTGGTAATTTATGATCTTTTAGTTTGTGGTAATACATTGATTAATGAAGGGTGTTTGGTTGGCTATGGTAAAACTCCATGTGTCGAGGACGAATGTTCCCAAGAGGGATATATTGTAATACCCCAAGCTTTCCAAGAAATGAAAATGCAGTTTTTTCAACCTCGTGCCAGTGACTTCGGAGGTCACCTATGGACCGTAGGTGGAATGACGGGCCGTAGGTAGGTACCGTTGTTATAACTGTAGACTTTCAGGATTTCCAAGTTTCTGAACCTCGACCTACGAAGCAACAGGATGGGTCGTCGTCCAATTTACGGTCCATAGATGGGTTCCCTAGATCCCTTCAAGACTTAGCAAAATTTTCAGCCCCAAATGAAGTCTCTAAATGAATTGATGGAAGGATAGGACGGCCCGTCGATAGATGTACGGGACTGTAGGTCCTGACCGTAGATGGACCCCGATAGTTATTATTTAAGGGCTTTTTGGTATTTTCCCTAAATATTTAACTATTAATCTAAGTCGGTTATATCCTTAACCCAGACCCTATATATATTTTCTAAGCCTAATTTCATTCATTCTAACTCATTCCCAAATTTCTCCTCTCTCAAATATTTCTCTCTTTACGAAAATTCTCTCAAGCTTCAAGGAAGAAGAAGACTAAGATAATCCATTGAAGACAATCAATTTTCATCAATTTCTTGTGGGCTTTGTTGAGGTATGATAGTTTTCACCATTTCGAGCCCTTTCCTCCAATGGGTCCTCAACTTTCTTCAAGGTTTTCGAGGTTAAATTTCCCCAATTGAATTAAGGTTTTTGATCAATTCTTATGGGTTCTTCAATTATGATTTCAATTGATAATTTTATGATTTCTAGTGCACGATCTAGCGTGATAAAGTAATTTAGTACACGAATTAGGGTGAATTATATGATTTGATGTAAAGATTGAATGAATCCCCATGGACCCATGCTATTTCTCCCCAATTTCCTAATCTATGCTTGATTGGTGGCTTGAGCTATGAATTGAGTAATTTTATGAACTCTCTATGAAGCTATGCATGAATTATGAATGAATTAAGATTGACTTTATGAAATTTAGTATGTTCAATTCAAAAGCATGATTTTTCCTCTATTATGTGAGTTCCTTCAAGTATGGGTAAATTGTCTTATTTATGACTTTCTAAGATTGAGTTTGCATTGAAATAATGAATTAAGTTTAACTTTTATGAAGCCATATGAACTCTATGATCCATGAATTATGAGCATGATGAACTATGTAAAGATGAAGCTTATGAACTTATGCATGTCTCATATGAATTTAATGTTGAGTTAAAGGTGCTTTGAGAGTGAAGTACCAAAGTTATGATATGGTGATGTTGTGTTGAGTTGTGAAAGAGTTTCTCACATAATGATCACACTAAGAATTTAAAGAACAGGAGGTGATTACCCATGTTCTTAAGGAGCTATTCTAATGATACAAGCATGGACTAGTCCATGGAAGATAAAATGTCTATAAACATGATTCTAGCTTGGATTGGTAACCCTAGTTGTACCTTTCCAAGGATAATGAGATGAATATGATAAATAACTATTCCGTGGGAAATATGCTTAGCACCGAGAGGATATGGAGATGGATGCTCTCCCGTATTGGAGGCTAGGTTTCTAGTAGCAATCTCCTTATCCCACACCTATGTGCCCCCATAGGATATCTTGAATAGACCTTTTATTAGCTAGTGGGTCCACGTAAGCTAGAAGTTAAGGATCCTACCTTGGCAAGTAGGATGGCCCTTTTGATGTAGGGAGTATGTCGGATTCCATGTTGATATCTCACATGGTCTTATATGTCGGTTAAGGCTTTTTCCCCACAACTAATGAACAAAAGTGTTCTTATGACGATCTCAAGTAAAGAAAAAGGTTTAGCCTGCTTGACCATGGTTAATGCTTCATGCTTTTATGTTTTATCATGGTTAGCTTGGTTGTTGCATGTCATGATTATGTCTCATTTTAGCATGTTTTAAATTTTTTATGTGCATTGCTATCATACTTGGTACTTAATTGTACTAACGCATACTCTTGCCTACATTAACTTCTTTGATGTAGGACTTGGCAATTCACCATCCACTTGTGGCTAGAGCTTAGTAGAAGATTTGATAGAAGACTTGGTGAGTCCTCATCCATCTGAGGACATAGCCTAGTTGTTCTTATTTTCATGTTATTTCATTTTGGATGTTGTATTGGGCTACGTCCCAAACTTGCTTCTTTATGTTAGATTGGCTTTAAGACACGAGATGTAGACTTCTGCTATTTCGTTTAAAAAGCTTTGATATGAAATTCTCTTTTGAACTCTTAATCTCTATTATCTTGTATGTATGTATGCAAAGTAGCTTATATGAGGCCTCTCGGGGTCTTGTACACCATGTCACGTCTAGGGGATACCTTGGGTCGTGACAAACTTGGTATTCAGAGCACAAGGTTTTAGAAAAGATCCTAGGATGTCTCATAAGCCGCGTCAAGTATAGTCTTGGTCATGAGTGTGAAGCGTGCCACATTTATGATTGAGACGCTATAAGACATTTAAGAAACTTCACTTTTTTCATTATTCTTAAGTCGTGTGATAGAGTTTAAACCTTATAGGTCTTCCTCTCCTAACCCCTGTTTGCACTTTTCAGAATATGCCTCCATGAAGGAATCCCGTGAGAAGGAATAGGTATGTTTGTGAAGATGAGAGACAAGAGGTTCCCCAAGTGCCGGTCAACCCTTTGGTCGAGGAAGTGACTAATGATGAGTTTCGAGCCGCATTTCATGCATTGGCTCAAGCTATGACGGCTCAAGCCAATAGAGAGGTTGTGGCTCTCGTGAATCCAAGGGTAAGTACGGAGGCAACAAGATTGAGGGACTTCATGAGAATGAACCCTCTAGAGTTTCATGGCTCTAAGGTTGAGGACGATCCTCAAGAATTCATCAATGAGGTATACAAAGTACTAATGATCATGGGGGTGACGCCGGAGGAAAAGGCGGAGTTGACCGCTTATCAACTTAAGGGTGTTGCTCAAGTTTGGTTGGAACAATGGAAGAGTGAGAGGGCGGTAGAAGTGGGTCCTCTTTATTGGGAGAAATTTAAGGTTGCTTTCCTCGATAGGTTCTTTCCCCTTGATATGAGGGAGGTGAAGGTACTTGAGTTCATTAACCTTCGTTAAGGGGATATGAGTGTGAAAAATATGCCTTGAAATTAACACAATTGTCTAAGTATGCTCCAACAATGGTCGCCGATACAAGGGCAAGGATGAGTAAATTTGTGTCGGGTGCTTCTGAATTGGTGGTCAAATAATGTTTAACCGCCATGCTTGTTAAGGAGATGGATGTCTCCCGCTTGATGATTCACGCACAACAAATAGAAGAAGAAAAGCTTAAGGAGAAAACTAGGGATTCAAAAAGGGCAAGAAGAGATGATGGTGAATCTTCCCATTCAAGGTCCGGTGAAGGAAATCGTTCTCAAGGTAATGGTTCTTGTGAGCAAATGTGGCCCAAGTGCCGGGAATATGGAAGAAGACACAAGGGTGAGTGTTTAGCCGGTACGGATGATTGTTACGGTTGTGGAAAGATTGGTCACAAGATGAGAGATTGCTCCTTTCATACTGCTAAGGGAAGGGAAGGTAGGCAAGTTCAACCTAGTGAGTCGGGTTCAAGTGCTCAAAACCAAAACCGATTATATGCACTTTAAGCTCGACATGAGGAAGAGGGTTCCCCGGATATGGAAATTGGTAATTTATGATCTTTTAGTTTGTGGTTATGCATTGATTAATGTTGGGTGTTTGGTTGGCTATGGTAAAACTCCATGTGTCGTTAATGTGTTTAGGGTCGACTTTGAAATCCTTGTAGAAATTTCTTAAGTGTTCACTTGTATCAAAGGAATTGTAATTGTTCAGACTTTGGTGTTATGATTGAGTTGAGGGAGATGGATTCGGAAGGATTAGAGAGGTTTTCTCCCTAGGGTGAGATAGCGTGTTTCTTGATTGGTAAGTGTGGGGACTAATTAAGTTGCCGGAACGAGTTCCTTGTTATGGTTTTCTATATGAGAGGTCGATGGCGATGTGATGTCTTAGTACCCCTATCTTTTCCTTCCTTACCCCGCATGGTTCACTTTTAAATATTCTTGTGTCTTAGTCATTCTTATGTTTCCTCATGCATTCTTGTTCATGAAATTTTGATCTTTTCAAAGATATGATTAGCTTGATTGATTTCTTGATTATGAATGTTCCTGAAGAGCCTAACTTTTGAGAAAAATGAGCTAGCTTAATTAATTTCTTCGTAGTTATGTGCAAAATGAGTATGAGTTGCATTAAGCCTCGGTGAAGAGATGCTTTGTTTTTCCTGCTTTAGCTTAGAGTTAATGCTTCCTTCTCAGATATGTGCACTTGTGTGATTGCATTTTGTTGGGTTGTTTGATCTTGTTTCTACCTTCCTTATAATGACTTGATTCTCATTCGAGGACGAATGTTCCCAAGGGGGAGATATTGTAATACCCCAAGCTTTCCAAGAAATGAAAATGCAGTTTTTTCAACCTAGTGCCAGTGACTACGGAGGTCACCTACGGACCGTAGGTGGAATGACGGGCCGTAGGTGGGTACCATCGTTGTCACTGTGGACTTTCAGGATTTCCAAGTTTCTGAACCTCAACCTACGAAGCAACAGGACGGGTCATCGTCCAGTTAACGGTCCGTAGATGGGTTCCATAGATCCCTTCCAGACTTAGCCAAATTTTCAGCCCCAAATGAAGTCTCTAAATTAATTGACGGAAGGACAGGACGGTCCATCGATTGATGTACGGTACCGTAGGTCTTGACCGTAGATGGACCAAGACTGTTATTATTTAAGAGCTTTTTGGTCTTTTCCCTAAATATTTAACTATTAATCTAAGTCGGTTATACCCTTAACCCAGACCCTATATATATTTTCTAAGCCTAATTTCACTCATTTTAACTCATTCCCAAATTTCTCCTCTCTCAAATATTTCTCTCTCTAAGAAAATTCTCTCAAGCTTCAAGGAAGAAGAAGACTAAGATCCTCCATTGAAGACCATCAATTTGCATCAATTTCTTCTGGGCTTTGTTGAGGTATGATAGTGTCCACCATTTGGAGCCCTTTCCTCCAATGGGTCCCCAACTTTCTTCAAGGATTTCAAGGATCAATTTCCCCAATGTAATTAGGGTTTTTGATCAATTCTTATGGGTTCTTCAATTATGATTTCAATTGTTGTTTTATGATTTCTAGTGTACGATCTAGCGTGATAAAGTAATTTAGTGCATGAATTAGAGTGAATTATATGATTTGAAGTAAAGATTGAATGAATCCCCATGGACCCATGCTATTTCTCCCCAATTTCCTAATCTATGCTTGATTGGTGGGTTGAGCTATGAATTGAGTAATTTTATGAAATCTCTATGAAGCTATGCATGAATTACGAATGAATTGAGATTGACTTTATGAAATTTAGTATGTTCAAGTCAAAAGCATGATTTTTCCTCTATTATGTGAGTTCCTTCAAGTATGAGTAAATTGTCTTATTTATGACTTTCTAAGCATGAGCTTGCATTGAATTGCATGATTTAAGTTGAAATTTTATGAACCCATATGAACTCCATGATCCATGAATTATGAGCATGATGAACTATGTAAAGATGAAGCTTATGAACTGATGCATGTCTCATATGAATTTAATGATGAGTTAAGGGTGCTTTGAGAGTGAAGTACCAAAGTTATGATATGGTGATGTTGTGTTGAGTTGTGAAAGGGTTTCTCATGTAATGCTCACACTAAGAATTTAAAGAACAAGAGGCAATTACCCATGTTCTTAAGGAGCTATTCTAATGACGTAAGCTTGGACTAGTCCATGAAAGATGAAACGTCTATAAACATGATTCTAGCTTGGATTGGTAACCCTAGTTGTACCTTTCCATGGATAATGAGATGAATATGATAAATAACTATTCCGTGGGAAATATGCTTAGCACCGAGAGGATATGGAGAAGGAAGCTCTACCGTAGTGGAGGTCGGGTTTCTAGTAAGAATCTCCTTATCCCACACCTATGTGCCCCCATAGGATGTCTTGAACAGACCTTTTATTAGCAAGTGGATCCACGTAAGCTAGAAGTTAAGGAACCTACCTTGGCAAGTGGGATGGCCCTTCCGATGTAGGGAGTATGTCAGATTCCATGTTGATAGCTCACATGGTTTTATATGTCGGTTAAGGTTTTTTCCCCATAACTAATGAACAAAAGTATTCTTATGACGATCTCAAGTAAAGAAAAAGGTTTAGCTTGCTTGACCATGGTTAATGTTTCATGCTTCTTATGTTTTATCATGTTTAGCTTGGTCATTGCATATCATGATTATGTCTCATTTTAGCATGTTTTAAATGTTTTATGTGCATTGCTATCATACTTGGTACTTAATTGTACTAACGCATACTCTTGCCTACATTAACTTCTTTGATGTAGGACTTGACGATTCACCATCCACTCGTGGCTAGAGCTTAGTAGAAGATTTGACAGAAGACTTGGTGAGTCCTCATCCATTTGAGGACATAGCCTAGTTGGTCTTATTTTCATGTTATTTCATTTCGGATGTTGTATTAGGTTACGTCCCAAACTTTGCTTCTTTATGTTAGATTGGCTTTGAGACACGAGATGTAGACTTACGCTATTTCTTTTAAAAAGCTTTGTTATGAAATTCTCTTTTGAACTCTTAATCTATATTATCTTGTATGTATGTATGCTAAGTGGCTTGTATGAGACATATTGGGGTCTTGTATGCCATGTCACGTCTAGGGGGTACCTTGGGTCGTGACACTCGATCCAACGGCACTGCCTCGAATTAAGATCCCTCTGGCTCATAATGTACTGAAAGCTCCGGTGATCGGTATAGATCTCACAGTGAACTCCATTAAGGTAATGCCTCCAGATCTTAAGCATCAAAATTACCGTTGCCTACTCCAGATAATGAGTGGGATAGTTGCACTCATGCAGCTTAAGTTGCCTCGACGCATCTGCAATAACCTGGCCCTGCTGCATCAGAACACAACCCAAACCAACGTTGGATGAGTCACAATGAACCGTGAAGCCCTTACCCTCAACTGAAAGAGTCAATATAGGAGTGGTGGTAAGCAACTCCTTAAGCCTTAAAAAGCTCCTCTCACACTCCTCCGACCACACAAAAGGAACATCTCGGTGAGTCAACCGAGTCAGAGGTGCTGCTATAGTGGAGAATCCCTTGACAAAGCGGCTGTAGTACCCTGCCAATCCGACGAAGCTCCGAACCTCAGTCACAGAAGTGGACCTAGCCCAATAACGAATAACCTCAATCTTCACCGGATCTACCATAATGCCATCCTTGGACACCACATTCCCCAAGAATGCTACAGACTCAAGCCAGAAATCGCACTTTGAGAACTTGGCATAAAGCCGATGATCTCTCAAAGTCTGGAGCACTATCCTCAGATGTTGCTCATGCTCACCATGGCTCCGCGAGTATTCCAAGATATCATCAACAAAAACTATGACAAAGTAGTCCAGATACGGCCTGATTATACGAGTCATCAAGTCCATGAAAGCGGTAGGGGCATTAGTCAACCCAAAAGACATCACTAGGAACTCATAATGACCGTAACAAGTCCTAAATGTTGTATTAAGGATGTTCGCTACTCTAACCCTCAACTGATGGTAGCCAGATCTCAAGTCAATCTTTGAAAACATTGCGGCACCCTGAAGCTGGTCAAACAGATCATCAATACGAGGCATGGGGTAACGATTCCTCACCGTCATCTTATTCAGCTACCTGTAGTCAATACACATCCGCATGCTACCATCCTTCTTCTTCACAAACAGAACTACAGCACCTCAAGGCGATACACTAGGCCGACTAAACCCCTTACCCAAGAGGTCCTGAAACAGAACATTGAGCTCCTTGAGCTCTGCAGGTTCCATACGATACGGTGGTAAAGAAATAGGATGAGTACTCGAATCCAACTCAATGGCAAAGTCAATATCTCGCTCTAGGGGTAGGCCAGGAAGGTCGGCAGGAAACAAATCAATAAACTCTCGGACTATAGGCACTGAATCAACTATAGGGCCATCCCTACTAACATCTCTAACATACGCCAAATACGCCAAACATCTGCCAGCCACTAGCCTCCGAGCCTGAACATAAGAAATCACTCCGATCGGTGTGCGACTACGAGAGCCTTTCCACACCATCGGTGGAATACCAGGCATGGCTAAAGTAATGGTCTTGGCATAGCAATTCAAGATAGCCCGATGAGGGCATAGAAGATCCATGCCCAGAATCATATCAAAATCCACCATACAAAGCACAATTAAATGAACCAGAGTGTCCTGTCCCCGAATAGTCACCACACAAGATCTACAAACCCGATCCACTACTAAAGAATCCCCTACTAGGGTCAAAACACGTAAAGGCACAGATAAGGGCTAAGGACTCACTCCCAATCGAGGTACACAATAAGCCGACACATACGAATTAGTAGAACCAGGATCAAATAAGGCTGAAGCAGACTGATGGCATAAAAGAACTGTACTTGTGATCACATCATCAGACGCCTCGATCTCTGCTCTGGCTGGAGCTGCATAGAAATGGCCCTGGGCACCTCTACCCCGTGCGTCCACTCTACCGCCTGTCCTGCCTCCCCAAGCACCCTGCTGCTGACCTCCTCCCTTAGCTGGAGGTGCTACCGCTGAAACAGGTCTCGCCGCCTGAGGAGCTGGTAAAGCTGATCTGGTGACAGGGCACTCCTTAGACCAATGGCCAAGCTCCCCACAAGTGAAGCAACCCTACAAAGATCAGCTCACCGTTGAAGGCCGGCCACCCCGACCTGATGAACTTGCCTGGCACCTACCTCGACCCTGACTCAGGCCTGCACTATGCCCACTCAGATGGTGCTGGTCACCTTCTAAGATCTATAATGATGCCTGGAATGGCCGACTAGGCTGACCTGGCTGGAACCTCTCATGACCCCGATCTCGGGTATCCCTCAGCGGTCCCGCCGTAACTATCATCTGGACTGGCCCTCTTTCCGCTACCCCCATGGGCCTCACGACGAAGCTGCTCAATAGTGCAGGCATGGTCCACCACATCCAGAAAAGAACGAACCGCTGATAACATAGACTGCGACTCAATCCTCAACTGCAGCCTCAAACCTCTAACAAAACATCGAACCCGCTCCTCATATGTAGGCAGAATCATGGTGGCATGATGGGACAACTCAAGAAATCTGGCCTCATACTCGGATACGGTCAAGGAGCCCTACTCCAACCTCGAGAACTCATCGGGAAGCCGATCCTTGACGCTCCGCGGGATAAATCTAGCCAGAAAAGCCTCTGAAAATTTCATCCACGTTACAGGTGGAGATCCAGCTGGCCTGGTATCAATGAAAGAATGCCACCACTGTCTGGCTAGTCCATCTAGCTTATATGTCGTGAAGTTGGCTCCCTTCGACTCCACTAGGTCGAAAGTCTGCAGTCACTCCTGGCAAGTAGTAATAAACTCATGGGCGTCCTCCCATATAGCTCCAGAAAACCTCGACGGTGATAGCCTAAGAAACACCCCGAGCATCTTCTGCTCTCGCAGTGGCATAACCCTGTCCAAAGGGTCCGGCAGAACTGCGGTCGGTGCTGGTGGCTGATGAACCTCTGGAGCCGCTACCGCAGGCTAGCCCTGCTGTGCTGGAACCAGCTTTGGGACTGGTGCTGGGGCCGACTGTTGCTGCTACTGCTGCATACCCCCGATAGAAGCTAGAATCTGGGCAAGCATGCCCTGAAGATCAGGGGCTGCAGCTGGTGCAGGCGGTGGCTGCGTTGGTCCCTACCCCCACCGACTGAGGAGGAATCTGCTCTCTACGAGGCTCTGCCTCCAACTCCGGAGTCCTTCCTCTATCGCGGCCAGCTGCCGCAGCACCATCTCGACCTCGAGGTCGATCTCTACTGCGCATGCGAGCCATCCTGCAACAGAGTGAAGCAAGTGAGATTTCATGAAACCTTACAGACAACGATGCACGAACAAGAATCAAAACAATAAAACCTCCTACGGACACCCTGTAACCTCCCGAAAATAAGTCACAGACGTCTCCGCACCGATCTGCAGGACTCTATTAGATGCTAGCTCTTTACAAGTGAGACCAATGAACCTGGGGCTCTGCTACAAACTTGTCACAACCCGATCTCTCGAGTCATCATGGCGCCTACCACCCCACCAGTAGGCTAGACAAAACCCTATCTCGGAACTTAACAATAATGGGACTGAGGGTGGAAACTAACCTCAACTAAGCGGAAACATAAAATAATAACACACAAGAGAAGGCGGAAACGAAACCAATATATATATATACAAGACACCTCTCAGAACCTAGAAGTCACAAGTACAAAACTACTAATAAGAGTACAAGTTCCAAAAGTGGACCACCAAAACAAACTGTCTCAAAAGCAAAAGACAAGTAAAAATATAAATACAGAAGGAGATAGGTAACCCCAGAACACCATGTGCTCACCCTCGTCTCCTGAATAGACAGCTGCAGGCTCGAACTCAACGCTGAGAACTCGTGCTCGGACATGCATCACAGAAACAGATGCAAAGCGTAGCATGAGTACCAAAACAACAGGTACCCAGTAGGTATCATAGGCCGACTGAGAAAGAAAGGTAAAAACAGGCAGACAAAATAGAATCAAACACAACAGAGGTCAACAGAACAGGAAATAGAGTAAACGGAAAGCAAAGCTAGGAATATCACAACTAAACCCAACTAGGCCCCCATAAGACCCTCTAGGCACACTCAAGCACAGAAAAACAAGAACCTGAATGGGCCCCATAAGCCCGACAGATACACAGAGAATCTATGCTATGGAAACAAGGGAACCCAACTCCAAAAGCCTTAACACCCATGGGCATTGAACCCAATAAAGATAGCACCTGGGCCTCGAACCCAATCATCAGACTCAAGATGGAAATAATAAACTCTAACCGTGTAATGTCAGCCTCGGAATGGAAATAATGGACTCGAACCGTAAATAATAGAACTTGGAATTCGAACCCAAACCATCAGTCTCAAGCTCGAAATAACGGATTCTAACCATGTAACGTCAGCCTCGGACTGGAAATAACACCTCTCACTCAACAGTCTTGAGCTGAAAATAACAGACTCTAACCGTGTAATGCCAGACTCGGACTGAAGCTAACCACCTCGAATCGAATCAAGCCACCACCAACCAGCTCAACACAAGGCTAGACACCGCGGGAAGCCTCCCCCACTAGGATATCAATCGAAGGCTCCCAGCCTATCACAACCTAACCGTCAATCGACGCAAAAGCAAAATCTTCTGGCAGCAACCCAGAATCGCAGAGATAGGAAGAGAAAGAATAGAAAATCTGGAAAGCCATGAATTCGCCTATACTAAGGCCCATACTATCAGACCCAAGTCTGCTATACCAGTCTAGAAAGATCTAGTCCATCCGAATCGACGTCGGATACATACTCAAGTCAATCAAGTGCATGGGACTAAGGCAACGCTACCCTAACCTATTCTAAGGTCAAAAATTCACCGCAAACAACAAAACACAAGAAAAATATCTCGAACCCATGCATGGAACAACAGATAACCACCCAACAGATAACCCACAACAAAGTATCACAACACAAGCCAACAACCCATACTATAGCATGATACTAGCCCCGAACAATCCCAAAAATCAACTCTAAACGAAGAAGTCAAAGAAGAAGAACAGAAATATCAGCTACCCAACCCAGATTCACACGAGTCGACAAGTAAATACGCATTCAAGCTCAATCTAGAAAGAAGGGAAGTCATAACCTACCAGAAGGTCGATCATGCGCTCTTCAAGTCACTCTACCGGAGCTTTCCCCTTCTGAACGACCTCAGACTGCTGCCAAGCTGTAAAAAATAGAGTCACAGCGTCAATACGATCGTTTAGACACTATAATCATCAAAATCGAAGACAGACCAATTTTGGAGTCAAAATCAGAAAATGCGGGACCCGCTTTGGATATTCCAGAATTGCTCAGTAAAGAGGTCCCAAATCCTCCCCCGAACTTGTATCCCAAAATGGATCACCTATCGGGGCTCGGATCAGCTCCAAACGACCAACAACAATACATGCAAAACTTTACAACTATAATCCTAGGATAGCAACTTACGCCTCGAATTCATGGAAATCAAGGAACACCCAATGCAAATCGACCACAAACCCACGAAGCCAACGCAAATCCAAGCACCCGGGACTTTGAATCACCAAAAACTGATAAAAGATGAGGGAGATATGAATTTCTAAACTTTTTTTCCAAATGAGCTCTACCTAAACTTATATAAACCGCCAGGCAGCATACCTCCGCGAACGCGCCAACTCACCCGCGAACGCGGAGGGGAAACAGGCAACACTCCACGAACATGGCCAGGAGCCCGCGAATGCGGAGTTTAAGGGTCCAAACTTCCGCGAATGCAAAACCCTATCCCCGAACGCAGAGAAGGAGATCACTCCACCCCACAGACCTACGCGAACGCGGAGCAACTCACGCGAACACGGAGAACAAAACCTCACACCTCCGCGAACGATGCCTCTGGCTAGCGAACGTGAAGACACCCGTACACCTCCACGAACGCGGAGCCTATCCCGCGAATACAGAGAGATGGAGTGTCTGCAGAGTCCAGCTGCACTAGCTGAGTTTTGGACAATTCCAAAACTCGGACGGGGTGCTCAAAATTTGTTCGGAACCCCGCGCATGCAAGCGAGATATACTGCCCCATCAAATTCGACGTTCTGGACTCAATGGCGCAGTCAAAATTTCCATACGAGGTCATTTCAACAAAAAGTGGGTCCCACACCCAATGGGTTATTTTAGCCAAATTCTACCGAAGGCCTCGGAATTTGATCAGAAGTTCTCGAAGGGTCACTCTAGACTAAACTCGGTATTACGACACTAACCACACTGACGAAATTCTCATCTGAGTGCGTTTACCAAGAATGTTGACCGAAGTCCACTTTAAGCCAAATTTCGAAGGCCAAAGAGCTAACTTGCCCCAAAATCACACTGGAAGCCCCGGGACTCAGGCCAACCATGCTTCTAGCCTAATTTTGCCGCTCTGGAGCTAATGGAACCGTCAAAATTCCCATCTGAGGTCGTTTACCTGAAGTTATGACCAAAATCAACTTTTCATGGTTCAAAAGCTCCAGAACAGGAAAACAGGCATAAAATCCAAACGAGCGACCAAGCGACCAAACCTACAGTGCCAGCAAGTCATAAATGACTTAGGGTCACTACATGAATGCTCTAACCAATAGAAACAAGGCGTAAACACGCAAATGACCTGAAGATCATTACATTCGGCCTAGTGAATCGCCATGGAGAGCACTAGTCTTATTTGTGAAGAAGAAGAAGGATGATAGTATGAGGATATGTATTGATTATTGACAGTTAAACAAGGTTACAGTCAAGAATAAGTATCATTTTCCCTGCATTGATGATTTATTTAATCAGTTTCATGGTGTTTCAGTGTTCTCTAAGATTTTCTTGAGGTCGGGCTACCATCAGTTGAGAGTTCAGAATTCTGATATCCCAAAGACTACCTTCAGAACTCGCAACAGACATTATGAGTTTGTAGTCATGTCCTTTGAGCCGACTAATTCCCTAGCTGATTTTATGGAGTTGATGAACCGAGTATTTTGGCCTTATTTGGATTCCTTTGTGATTGTGTTTATTGATTATATCTTGGTTTATTTCAAGAATAAGGCCGATCATGTTCGGCACTTGAGGACCGTCCTTACGAGGTTGAGAGCGAAGAAGTTGTAAGCAAAATTCTCCAAGCATGAGTTTTGGCTTGAGTGTGTGGCTTTATTGGGTTATGTGGTGACCAAGGAAGGTATTATGGTCGATCCGGCCAAGGTTGATGCAGTTCGTGATTGGGCGAGGCCTACTTCTCCTACCAAGATCTAGAGTTTCATTGGGTTAGCGGGCTATTATCGTCAATTTATTCAGAGTTTCTCTTTTATTCCAGCTCTGTTGACTAAGTTGACTCAGAAGACGGTAGTATTTCTCTGGAGTGATGAGTGTGAGGTGAGCTTTTAAAAGCTTAAGGAGTTATTAACTTTAACACCTATCTTAGCATTGCCCGAGCAGGGTGTGGCATTTGAAATATTCTATGATGCTTCGGGTGTTGGTCTCGGTGGGATATTAATGCAAAAAAGGAGAGTCATATCCTATGCTTCTCAACAACTAAAGGTGCATGAGAAGAACTACTATACTCATGATTTGGAGTTAGCGGCAATGGTCTTCGCTTTGGGGTTATGGAGGCATTATCTCTATGGTGTACATTGTGAGATCTTTACGGATCATCATAGCCTTAAGTACCTCTTTACTCAACTGAATCTGAGCATGAGGCAATGTGGATTGTTGGAATTGTGGAAAGATTATGACATCACCATTCTTTATCACCCGGTAAGGCAAATGTGGTGGCGGATGCTTTGAGTCGAAAGACCACTAGTATGGGTAGCTTAGCCATTCTTAAGGTGGAGGAGAGACCTTTGGCCTTAGAGGTTCAGTCATTGGCTAGACAGTTGGTTCAACTTGATATTTCTACACCTCATCGTGTTTTAGCCTTTGTTGAGGCTAGGTCTACTTTGATTGATCAAATTCATGCCCACCAGTTTGAGGATGACAGGTTGAGAATGATTCAAGACAAAGTGTTGAAAGGTGAAGCTAAATCGGCATATCTTGGTCCCGAAGGAGTTTTGAGGATTGTGGCCCCATTTGTGTTCCTAGAATTGGTGATTGAGTACATATGATATTTAAGGAGGCTAATTGTTCTAAATACTCTATCCACCCGAGGGCGACCAAGGTGTATCATTATTTGAAGCAACACTATTGGTGATGTGTTATGAAGAAAGATATTATAGGGTTTGTGGCCAAGTGTTTGAACTGTCAGCAAGTGAAGTATGAGCATCAAAGATTGGGTGGTTCGATGCAAAGGATACCCATCACCAAGTGGAAGTGGGAACGCATTACTATGGACTTTTTAATTGGATTACCCTTGACTTTGGGTAAATTTGATTATGTATGGATCATTCTGAATCGTTTGACCAAGTCAGCTCATTTCATCCCAGTGAAGAGTAACTATAATGCGGAGCAGTTGGCTAGGATCTACATATGTGAGATTGTTCGATTGCATATGGTGCTCATTTCTATTAAGCCTGATAGAGGTGCATAGTTCACCTCTCATTTCTGGAGTTCTATGTAGGAGCAGATGGGTACCAAGCTTAAGTTGAGTGCCGCTTTTCATCCTCAGACCGCTGGTTAGTCTGAGCAGACTATTCAGGTGCTTAAGGATATGCTTCGAGCTTATGTCATGGACTTTGGTGGTCATTGGGACCAATCCCTACCTCTTAAAGAGTTTGCTTATAACAGCAGTTACCATTCTAGCATTCAGATGACAGCGTTTGAGGCTTTGTTTGGGAAGAGGTGTAGATCTCCCTTTGGTTGGTTTGATTCATTTGGAGTTCGACCTTAGGTTACCGATTTGTTGAGAGACTTCATTGATAGGTGAAGTTGATTCAGCATCGCCTTGTGACCGTACAGAGTAGGCAGAAGAGCTATGTAGATAGGCGTGTTCGAGATGTGTCCTTTTCTATTAGTGAGTGGGTTTTGCTTAAGGTGTCACCCACCAAGGGTGTATTGAGCTTTGGAAAGAAAGGAAAGTTCAGTCTAAGGCTCATTGGACCTTTTGAGATATTGGAGAAGTGTGGAGAGGTAGCCTATAGGTTGGCCTTACCTCCGAGTCTTTCAGCAGTTCACCCCGTGTTTCATGTTTCGATGCTTAAGCGATATCACCATGATGATTGTCATGTAATTCAGTGGGATTCTTTTACTTTGGATCAAAATTTATCTTTTGAGGAGGAACTAATTTCTATCTTGAATAGGCAGACTAGACAGTTGAGATCCAAGCATATTGACACAGTGAAGGAAAAGTGGAGACACCAACCGATTGAGGAGGCGATGTGAGAGGTGGAGTCTGACATGCTTCATAATACCCTCAGCTTTTCATCCCTTCAGGTATCTTATTTTTCTATTCATTTAGGGACGAATGCGTGTTTTAGTGGTGGATAGTGTAGTGTCCCATTTCTAGTGATTTTGCTTTTAATTATAAAATGACCATTTTACCCTTCTCCTTAGCATTTTCATGCTTAGTTTGTGTTTCAGGAATGATTGGTGTGGTCCTCGATGCAATCGAGTGTGTTTTTTGTGATTTGACACCTCTTGAGTTGATAATTCTTGATAGGATTGACTTCGGTCAACATTTTGAGTTCCAATCATCGGATGGGAATTTCATCAGTTTCATCACGTCTGAAACATCGAGTTTAAACTAGTAAGGTGGTTGGTAAGGTCTCTAAGGACTTAGATAGAATTTTGGGCGATTGGATGAGAAGTTGAGTTTTAAGCCTTAAGAGTGGTCCGAGAGGATAATTTCTCAATTTGACCTCTTTTCAAAAATTCACAATTCCATTGAGTCTGAAATGTCGATTTTATTGGGGTAGCATGTCTAGTTTATTTTTATCACACTCCGAATGATTTTTGAGGGTCCAGTCAGAGACTTAGACTTAGGCCTTTTCTAATTTCTGGTATCTGGTGCCAGAGGACCGCGATTGCAGGTCCCTAGTGCGTTCGCGGAAGGAGGGTGCTTGGGGAACCAAGTTCGCAGGAGGAGCTGGCCGCATTCGCGGGTGAGAAGTGCTCCGTAATTGCGGAGATTTTACCACCTTCGCGCACCTCAGTTGTCACGATCTAAAGTAGCCCCTAGACGTGACATGGCGTATAAGACTCCAAGAGGCCCTACACAAGCCACTTAGTATACATCATACAATATAATAGAGTTAAAGAGTCCAAAGTAGCATTTCATATGAAAAAAGTTTAACAAAACCGGAAGTCTAAACATAAGTCTCAATAAGACATCTACCACATAAATAGAAAGAAATCTGGGACATAACCCATAAAACGTCTGAAAATTGAAATGACATAAAGCTATAAATATGATATTGTCCTCGAAGTATGAGGACTCACCAAGTCTTCGAAATCTCTAAGTACTCACTAGCCACGAACGAAAGAGGAAGAGTCGTCAAGCCCTACATTATGAGACAATGTAGGCACAAGTATGCGTTAGTACATGGAATGTACCAAGTATGATAGCAATGCATAAGAGTTATGAAATCATGCTAAAAAGGATTTTATATGGCATGCAATGACCAAACTAAATCAAAAGATAAACAGGGTTAGAAAACACAAATCATAATCATGGTCAATACAATGCAAATTTAACATTTAAAAACACTTGTGAGATCCTTTGAAAGTAGCTAGTTCATTATTGTGGGAAGTTTACCATTAACCGACATAGACCATGTGACCTATAACATGGAATCCGGTGTCTTCCCCACACCGAAAAGGGGTTTTCCTACTTGCCAAGGTAAGGACCATGAAGTTGAGCTATTGTGGATCCACTAGCTAGTGTCTACCTAAGACAATCATCCTATGGTGACACATAGTTTATGGGACATGGGTAATCGCTGATTGTCAACTCGGTGCTAAGCATAAATCCCACAAAATAGACTTTAATCTTAACTTGTCTTATCATTAGAAGACATGGGTATTCGCCACTTGTCTTATCATCCATGGAAGGCACATCAAGTATCCAATCCAAACTAGAGTTCATTAGAATAGCTCCTTAGACCATGCATGAGAAAAATTCTTTCACCATCCATGATATTTTCATAATAGCTTTATAAGGTCCATAGTCATTAAAACTTAATACTAGAAATGCCATACTACTAATGGAAATAGTTTTAAAAACATGATCTATGATCATTGATGGCATAACCAGTTACCATACTAATCAAGACCTAATTTCAGAAAATAGCCCAAAAGCATTGATGGCAAATCTAGATGTCATTCATGTCATGTGTCCAAGCTTCATAGGACATATAGATACCTTTATCTATAAGATTACTTGAGTCATAAACATTGCTTTCATAAAATATGCATAATTTTCATAAAATATATTCATAAAGCATCCTCAAATTCATTTACATCAATTTCATAAAAATCATACATATCTTCATAAATACATGGATCATAGTTCATAAGCTTCATCATGGGTTTATTGTTAAAATCATGGATCATACATGGGTTCATGTGAATTTAACTCAAATACATGTACTTACTTCAATTCATGCAAAAAAAGATACAAAACAATCAATTGGATTATAATTGAAAGGAACTCATGAGATTGAATAAAACCCTAATTTCAATTTGGAGATTCTAACTTGTAAAATTGGAGAATTTAGGAACCCTATGGAGGAAAGGACTCCATAGGTGAATGCCATCATACCTTGATATCAAAAGCCCACAATTAAATGGTAAATTTGGAAGCTTGATCTTCAAACCCCACTTTTCTTCTTCTTCAATGCTTTAGAGAGAGAAATATTTGAGAGGATGAACTTTGGAGGGGTTTGGGGAATTTGAAGAGTGATTTAGAATAGTTAGATTTTAGGCTTAGAAAACTTATATAGGGTCTAGGATTAGGACTAAACTGGCCTAGTTTAGGTATTAATCAATTAGGAAAAAGACCAAAAAGCCCTTAAAAATTAAGTGGCGACTCGACCTACGGTTCAGACTTACGATCTGTAGGTCCAACTACGGACCGTTCTGGTCAACCGTAGAAAGATTCAGAAACTATTATTTTGGACCTTCGAACGACAGAACCCATGTAGGGTTGGTACGTCAACTTACAGACGGTACATGCCAACCGTAGAAACCAACTTAAGGCCTTAAAATTTCTTTAAGTCTGGGAGTAACCTACGAGACCTATCTACGATCCGAAAAAAGAATGACGAACCACCTTGTTGAATCGTAAAAAGGTTTCTGAGACTTAATTTTTAGAAAATTATTTCCCCTTCACCTACAGATGTCATCTACGATCCGTAGATGCTTCTACCAACAGTAGGTGGGAGCCGTAGGTCATGCCTGCAACCCAAAATCTGCATTTTTCCTTCTTTTTCAAGTCTGAGGTGTTACATTAGTGGTCCTATGGACTGCATTCGCGGCACTTGGCCCGTATTTGCGTACCCCAATTTATAGAATTGGCAGTGTTTAATCAGAAATTCTTCCCATTTTTCATACTCCACCATTTTTCACTCGTTTGAGAGCTTAGGATAGGGGATTTTGAGGGATTTCTTGAGGAGATTCATTTGGGTAAGTGTATTTATCAATTTCTTCTATTTTTACCTTCTGAAAACATCTTTAAGTCGTGATTTCAAAGTGGGTTTTGGGGGTTTTTCTCCCAAAGTTGAAAAATTAGTAAAACCTTGATTTGGAGTCCGTTTCTTGATCATTTTTAATGGGATTTTCAACCACGAATTTCTCTTGGCTTGAAGAAATTGATTTTAACTAAAAATCTGATTTTACCCGTTCAATTTCTGAAGTGATTTTTTTAGACTATTTTACCCCCAATTTCAAATCCTATCAATATGGGTATCATTGAGCTCCTTTTGATGAACTCTTTTCATTCTTGATAGTTGAAAATCATTCTGATTAGAGTTGTTCGAGTGAAGTTTTGGCCTTGAGGTAGGTTTGGCTATCCCTTTTTTAGACTAAGATGAGTAGTTAACTTGTTCTTAGGAAGTCAAATGTGGAATAAGATGCAGTATGTGTTTTAGGGGTTGGTAAGTGTTGATCTTCCTATTTTAACTCGTATGATGCCCATTTGTGTTGCTTAGCCAGTGTGGAGGCTTGTGTAATATCTGTAATTATAGTGGGAATTCTGTGATATTTGAGTAATTGCCCGAGAGAGGGATTGTGTGACTTTTCTTTATATTTGATGTGGAGATTCCCGAGTAGGTGTTTGAGTTAATTGTGGAACCAACATAAAATGAAAATAATGTTTTTCAAAGTGGTAAAAGGTTGGTTTTAAATGGTTTCCTCCACTACCCCTATCCTTTGAGAATATGTTTCATGACCTATTAAGTTCGAGAACTTAATACTATTTGAAATTCTTGATGAGTTGATTATGTCCTTGTGTTGTATGGGTTGTAAAGCATTCATCCTCATGCAGCATATCATGGTTCATGGAAATATGAGAAAGTGGAGAACTATTATCTTTTTAAGAAAGAAAATGTGACACCTTACTTATATCCTTGACCACGCTGAGGTGGCAAGTTGATGAGACATTGAGATTGGTATATGGACTGGGAGTCCCCCATGGGTCTTTGTCTAGAAGCTAGAGGCTCGGCAAGGTGTATATGACATGTTGTGTGACGACCTTGGTACCACCACATCATCCCATCATTTCATCATCTCATTGCATCGCATTGGCCAGTCTTGTTGTGTTGTGTATCTTGTTATGTGCTGATTTACTTATTATCTGCCTCCTCATGTGTTTACTTTATTCGCACTGTTCTATTTAATTTGGCGACACAGATGCCAGAATGGGACATTTTTGCGTGCAAGTAGAAGTGTTCATAATTTATTTCTTAAGTCTATTTAGTTGCTTATACTCAGTCAGTCTAACCTACTGAGTACATGTGGATTATACTCATCCCCTACTTCTATTATCCCTTTGATACAGATCCTAGTCAGGGTGAGCCTCGTAGCGGTTGATTGGATCTAGCAGAGTTTTATTTTTTGGAGTTGTGGTGAGATCCTACTTTTCGGATCGCCATCCATCTATCATTTAAAGTCTTTAACTTTCTTTTCGAAGACTTGAGATGTATTTTAGACTCTAGAAATGTATTAGATTTTCTTTATACTTATGCTACTAGATTTTGTGATATTCTTATTGTTTTTCTATTATTTGTGGTATGACTTCCCTTCGGGAGTCTCGTATGTGTACTTCTTTTGGCTTACACACCATTTTGGAGTTCTCGGGGTGTATGTCATCATGACCTCAACTTTTGAATCGTGACATAAACATTCCACTAATGATTATGTTTTTCTCAAAGATTATGTTTCAAGTTTATTCTAAGGATTTGTATTGACCATGTCTTATGACTTATGAATTTAGCTTATCATGTTTTGATATCTTTCACTTGGTCATACATTATCACATTTTCAATACTTAGCATGTTTAAATACATATTTATGAATTTCTCTCATACTAGGTACATTTCATGTACTGACGCATACTATTCCTAGTGTCTATATTGTCTTATAATATAGGATCTGACGTTCCTCCATCCGGCCGCCGTGGCTAATTGGATTTCTTCGCTACATTGAAGTTTTAGTGAGTCCTTATGGATCGAGGACCTTGTCACCACATATCATTCTTTACTCATGACTTTTCAGTTTCAGACTTGCCCCATGAGCTAGGGTCTTGTCCTAGTCACATTTATAATATAATAGGCTTATTTCCAGACATTAATATTTTTGCTTACAAGTTGTACTATGTTTTGGTATCAAAGATTTTGATTTGAGACTTATATTTAGTTTATTTCATTCTTAGTATTATGCTTATGTAAAGTGGGTTGTTTAGGGTCTTTCGGGACTCTATTCTCCATGTCACGTCTAGGGGGTAGCTTGGGTCATGACAAACTTGGTATTCTGAGCAACATGTTTTAAAAGAATCATAGGTGTCTGACAAACCACATTTAGTAGAGTCTTATTCATGAGTGTGAAGCGTGTCATATTTATGAATTGGAGGCTACGAGACGTTTAAGAAATACTCCACTTCTTTCATACTCCTAAGTCGTGCGATAGAGTTGAAGACTATAAAGTTTCCTCCTAGCTCTTGCTCTATGCGTTTTTTGAACATGCCTCCAGGAATAACTCCGGCAAGAATGAATTTGAATGTGAATGTAGAACCATAAGTTTCTCAAGCTCTGATCGATCCTTTGGCCGAAGAAGTCTCTCATGCCGAATTTAGAGTCATTTTTCAAGCGTTGGCTTAATCTATGACAACACAAGCTAATAAAGAGGTTTTAGCTCCCATGAACCCAAATGTGGGTACGACGGCAACAAGGATAAGAAACTTCATGAGGATGAATCCTCCAAAATTCCATGGTTTGAAAGTGTATGAGGATCCACAAGAGTTTCTTGAAGGAAATCAAAAGATTATGGACATTATGGGAGTAACTCCGGTGGAAAAGGCAGACTTGGCCACTTATCAATTGAAAGAGTGTGATTTGCTTCATGGAAGGATGAGAGAGCTATTGATATGGGTCCTTTGGATTGGGACAAGTTCAAGAGGGCGTTTCTTGATCGATTCTTTTCCCTTGATATGAGGGAGGACAAGGTGCAAGAATTTATCAATTTGAGGCAAGGAAACATAAGTGTAAAGGAATACTCTTTGAAGTTCACTCAATTGTCTAAGTATGTTCGACAGTGATTGCTGACTCAAGGGAATGAATGAGTAAAAAATTTTCAGGTGTGTCCAAAATAATGGTCAAAGAATGTAAAACTGCCATGTTGATTAAGGAGATGGACATCTCGAGATTGATGACTTATGCTCAACAAATCAAGGAAGAAAATCTTAAGGAGAGATCTAGAGCATCAAAGAGGGCAAGAATGGATAGTGGTGATTTCTCTCACTCGAGGTCCAGTGGAAATAGGCATTCTCAAATTTGGCAAAAGTTCTCCGGTCTAAATTCATCTAATGCTTCGGGTCAAAGGTTCAACAAGGATAGAGTGTCTAATCATAAGCCTCAAGGAGGTAGTTCTAGTGGATCTTCATTCCCCGCTTTCCAAAAATGTGGCAAGAGTCATCTAGGAAAATGCTTAGCCAATACAGATATTTGCTATGGTTGTGGTAATAGTGGTCACAGGTTGACAAATTTCCTTTTGCAGGTTAGCAAGGGTAAGGATGGTCGTCCGACTCAACTGGGTTCTTCTTCTAGTTTAGGTGGCACTCCGCATTAGAACAGATTTTATGCTCTTCATACTTGACAGGATCATGAGGGTTCTCCGAATGTGGTGACTAGTATGTTACGAGTCTTTCAGTTTGATGTTTATGCATTGCTTGATCTAGGTGCTACATTGTCTTTTGTGACTCTTTCTGTGGCTATGAAGTTTGATATCAGTCCCAAAATTCTCTTAGAACCTTTTTCAGTCTCTACTCCTGTTTGTGATTCTATTGTTGCTAAATGAGTTTGTAGAAGTTGCCAGTTTCAGTTGCCCATAAAGTCACCTCAGTTTATCTCATGGAGTTATACATGATAGACTTCGATGTCATTCTTGGTATGAATTGGCTTCATTCTTGTTACACTTCCATTGTTTGTAGAACCTGAGTGGTCAGATTTCTATTTATGAAGGAACCTGTCTTAGAATAGAACGAGGGAAATTCAGCGCCTATAGGTCCGTTTATCTCATGCCTTAAGGCTAGGAAGATGATTTCTAAAGGTTGCATTTATCATCTTGTTCGGGTTAGGGAATCAGATTCTGAAACCCCTACTGTTGAGTCAGTTCTGGTTGTTAATGAGTTTCTGGAAGTGTTTCCTGATGATCTTCTCGGTATTCCTCTGAAAGGGAAATAGACTTTGAAATTGACCTTCTTCCAGATATGCAGTCTATATTTATTCCTCCTTACCGTATATCTCCGGAAGAGCTTAGGAAATTAAAGAATCAATTGAAGGATTTGTTGGATAAGGGTTTCATCTGACTAAGTATCTCACTATGGTGTGCTCCAATTGTTTTGTTCGAAAGAAGGATGGTTCACTTCGCATGTGCATTGACTAACGGTAATTGAACAAGGTCATGATAAAGAATAAGTATCCTATACCAAGGATTGATGACTTGTTTGATCAACTTCAAGGTGCTAACTTCTTCTCAAAGATTGATCTCCGATTGGATTATCATCAGTTGAGAATAAGGGAAAGTGATATTCCAAAAACTGCTTTTCGAACTCAGTATGGTCACTATGAATTTTTGGTGATGTCGTTTGGCTTGACAAATGCCTTGGTAACTTTTATGGATCTTATGAATAGAGTGTTCAAGCATATCTTGATATGATCATGATCATATTTATCGATGATATTTTGATTTATTCTCAAAGTAAGAATGAGCGTGCCGATCATTTGAGGATTGTCTTCCAAGTTCTCAAGGATCATCAATTGGTTGCTAAGTTTAGCAAATGTGAGTTTTGGTTGAGGTCTGCTGCTTTCCTTGGCCATATTATTTCCGGTAAAGGTATTGAGGTTGATCCTACAAAGACGGAAGTGGCTAAGAACTGGCCTAGACCTCTTTCCCCTTTTGTTATTCGAAGTTTCTTAGGCTTGGCCTGTTACTATAGGAGGTTCGTGGAAGGTTTTTCCTCTATTGCTTCACCTTTGACTATGTTGACCCAGAAGAAGGTAAAATTTCTATGGTCAGAAGTGTGTGAGAAAAGTTTTCAAGAATTGAAGACTCGGCTTACCTCCACTCCGGTTTTAACATTGTTGAAAGGTTCCGATGGGTTTGTGGGTATATTGTGATGCTCCAAGGATCCTACTTGGTTGTGTTCTAATGCAACACGGTAAGGTAATTGCTTATGCATCTAGGCAGCTTAAGGTGCATGAAAAGAACTACCCTACTCATGATTTGGAGTTAGTAGCGGTTGTGTTTGCTTTGAAGATTTGGAGACATTATTTGTACGGTGTCCATGTGGATGTGTTCACCGATCATAAGAGTTTGCACTATGTGTTCAAGAAAAAGAATCTAAATCTTCGCCCTAAAAGATGGCTCGAACTTTTGAAAGATTACAATATGAGTGTTTTTTATCACCGGGGTAAGGCAAATGTGGTTGCAGATGCCCTTAGTCGATTATCGATGAGTAGTATGGCCAATATTGAAGAGGGTAAAAAGGAGTTAGTTTGGGATGTTCATAGACTAGCTCGGTTGGGTGTTCGCTTGGTTGACTTTGATGAGGGTGGTGTCATTGTTCACAATGGCTCAGAATCGTCTCTTGAATTGAATGTGAAGGCTAAGCAAGATCTTGATCCGACTTTGGTTGAGTTGAAGGAAGCAGTGCTCAAAGAGGCTATTGAGGCTTTCTCCTAAGGGAGAGATGGTGTGCTTCGTTATCAAGGTCATTTGTGTGTTTCAAGTGTTGATGAGTTGAGGCAACATATTTTATCGAAAGCCCACGGTTCTCAATATTCTATTCACCCAGGAGCAACCAAGATGTATCATGAATTGCAGGAGGTCTATTGGTAGAATGGGATGAAGAAGAATATTGCAGAATTTGAGGCTAAGTGTCCAAATTGCCAACAAGTGAAAGTTGAGCATCAGAAACTGAGAGGTTTGGCTCAAGATATTAGCATTTCTACTTGGAAGTGGAAAGACTTGAATATGGATTTTATAGTTGGTTTACCCTGCACTTAGCGGCAACATGATTCGATTTGGGTCATTATGGATCGAATGACGAAGTTTGGCACATTTCATTCCTGTAAAGACTTCATATTCGGCCGAAGATTATGCTAAGTTGTATGTCTGAGAAATGGTTAAGTTGCATGGGGTTCCCTTAGCTATTATATTGGACCAAGGTACCCAATTTACTTCTCAAGTTTAAACGTATTTCAAAAAAGGCCTTGGTACCTAGTTAAACTTAGTACGGTCTTTTATCCTCAGACCAATAGTCAATCCGAGCATACTATTCAGACTTTGGAGGATATCTTGAGAGCTTGTGTGATTGGGATGATGATTTGCCTTTAAATTAGTTTGCTTATAATAATAGTTATCACTTGAGTATTCAAATGGCTCCATTTGAGGCTCTTTATGGTAGGAGGTGTAGGTCTCATATGTGTTGGTTTGAAGTTGGTGAGGTTACTTTGATAGGGCCCTAGTTGGTGCATGAGGCTATGAAAAAGGTATGACTTATTAGAGAGAGGTTGAGAACGGCTCAAAGTCGACAAAAGTCTTATGCGGATGTTAGAAGAAGAGGGCTTGAATTTGATGTTGATGATTAGGTTCACTTAAAAATCTCACCTATGAAGGGTGTGATGAGATTCGGGAAGAAAGGGAAGCTTAGTCCCCGTTATGTAAGCCCATATCATATTTCGAGGCATTTTGGCAAGGTAGCCTATGAGTTGGATTTTCCTTTTGATTTGGCATCGATGCATCCGGTGTTTCATGTTTCGTTGTTGAAGAAGTGTATTGGTAATCCTACTTCGGTTGTGCCATTGGAGAGTGTTGGTGTTAAGAAAAATCTTTTTATGTAGAAGTTTTAATTGAGATTTTGGATCATCAAGTCCGGAAGTTAAGAAATACAGAAGTTGCGTATGTGATCGTTCGTTGGAGGAATCAATTAGTTGAGGGGTGCTACTTGAGAGGCCAAGACCGATATGATGTCCAAGTACCTCCATCTGTTTCCTCCGCTCTGGTTCTAGCATGAGGTATTAGCTCCTCATGTTTACTCTTTAGGATTCATGCTATTCTCATGTTTTCATATGCATGCATATTCATGAAAGTTGTTTTAAAGTTTATGTTTTAACTTGGAATTGATTACTCCTTCCTTTTATGCATTTTGATGTGACTTGAATTCATGATGAGTTGTTAGATCTCTTTTCCGACTCAATTCATGCTAACTTTAGTCCCATTCGAGGATGAATGTTTCCAAGAGGGAAATATTGTAACACCTCAGAAATTGATGTGTGAATTGGAAAGGAAAATGTTGCAGATAATGTGCTGATGCAAGTTGTACGAGACAACCTAAGACCATACAAGGTCCTACGGTTATTAGGAAGATAGTCGTAGAAGATGTCCTGGAAAGTTGAAAATGACAAGTCTTAGAAAAAATCCTACGGACCAACAGGACGGTCCGTAGAAGTGTGTACGGGCTGTAGGAGAGGCTCGTAGGGTGTTTCCAGACTTGGTGAAATTTTGGATGGTTGTACGATTGGGTCTACGACTCGTAGAAAGTTCTATGAACCGTAGAAGAGGACTCGTGGTTTTTTACTTGGATTTGGACTTTCAATATCTTGACATATGGACCACCAGGGCGGTATGTAGGAGGAACTACGGTCCATAAGTGGGTCCGTAGGGTCAGCTTGACAATTTTTATTTAAGGGTATTTTGGTCCTTTCCTACCCATCTAACACCTAATCTATATCATTTTGACCCTTTATCTAAGTCCTATAATTGAATTTAGTCTTCAAACTCTACCTATTCCCTCTCATTCACCCCAAACCCTCAAAAGCTCCTAAGTTTCTTCTCCAAAATTCTCTCCAAGGCTTCCCTCAAGAGGATTAGGGTTCTTCAAGCTTTCAAACTTCCTTCTCCACCTCAAAGGCTAGGGTTCTTCAAGCTTTCAAACTTCCTTCTCCACCTCAAAGGCTAGGGTTCATCAAAGGTATATGGAATTCATCAATGGATCCTTTTCCATCTATTGAGTCCCTAAGCTTTCTCTATTTTCTCCTTAAGATTTCTCCCAATTTCTAGGGTTTTGCAAGAATTCTCATGAGTTCAATTGTTTATGAATAAATTCATCCTATTTGGTCTTATTATGATGATTTGATCTAAATTACATGTTTTCAATGAATTTTGTATGAATCCATGCCATATACATATTTTATAATTATGAACTATATTTTGAGATTATGCATGTATCATGAAATTGAGAAATTTATGAATCAAGGATGCTTTAAGATAAGGTATCATTGTGTTTTATGCAAAAAGTTGCTTCAAAGTGAAGTATTCTCAATATGAAGGAAAATCGTGATTTTGATGCTTTAGATAAGTACATTCACCTTCTCTGGATGGTACAAGATTTCCACGTCATAATTTTTCAACAACTTGAACCATCGGTGTTATCATAGATTTAACTCTTTTGTCATGAAAATATAATGGAGGCTCTTATGATCTATATAGATTTCAACATGTACACCATACAAGTAATCCCTCCAAATCTTCAAAGCATGAATAATTGTAGCCAACTCTAAATCATGGATCAAATAATTGCTCTTGTGCTTCTTTAGCTATCTAGAAGCACAATCAATTACCTTATCATGTTGCATCAAAACAGAATCTAACCCGATGCTTGAAGCATCTATAACGCATAGCCCTCTAGAACCTTTGAAAGGTTAGAACTAGGGCTAATGTCAATCTATTTTTTAGCTCCTGAAAACTATGTTCATAAGTTATGGTCCACTGAAACTTGGCCGCTTTATGAGTTAGTTTAGTCAATGGTTCTGAAAGTGAAGAGAATCTCTCAATGAACATCATGTAATACCCTACTAACCCCAGAAAACTATGAACTTCTATCAGTATCATGGGTTAGGACAAGTTTTTATGGCCTCAATCTTTTGTAAGTTGACCTATATACTAGCATCTGATACAGTATGGCCCAAGAAAGCCCTAAATGCAATAAGAACTCACACTTCAAGAGCTTAGCATACAATTTTTGACCTTGGAGTACCTGAAGCACTGCTCGGAACTGGTACCGATGCTTTGCCTCTAATCGTGAATATACCAGAATCTCATTAGTAAATACGATCACGAATAAGTCTATAAATAGCCTGAATATGCTATTCATCATGTCCATAAATATTGTTGGGACATTCGTCAAAAAAAATGAGAAAAATGAAATACAAAGGTATAAGAAATTTCTTGTTGCACAAGAATTTTCATAAAGGCCTGGTGTCATTATGAAGAAACATACTCACCCGTTATGGATGCAATAACATTGCGTTATCTCATTAATTCCATGGTTCATGACAGACTTGAAATACATTTAATGGATGTGGTTACAGTCTACCTTTATGGATCGCTTGATAATAAAATATACATGAAAATATCCGAAGGGTTTAAGATGCTCATAGTATATAGTTCAAAGTCCCAAAAATGTATTCAATTAGATGCAAAGATCATTGTATGGTTTGAAGCAATCTGGGCACATGTGGTATAACCGTCTTAGTGTGTATTTATCTAAGGAAGGTTATATAAATAATAGAAGTTTGTTGTTTATCTTGATGACGAGCGTCAAAAGGCAATTGATTATTTAAAGAACGAATTTGAGATGAAAGGTCTTGGGAGGACAAAATTATATCTTGATTTGTAAATTCAGCATTTGACAAACGGTACTTTTGTTCATCAATTTGCTTACACAGAAAAGTGTTGAAAAGATTTTATATGGATAGAGTGTATACATTAAGTACTTCGATGGTTGTTCTATCACTTGATGTGAATAAGGATTCATTCCGACCTTAAGAAAAGAACGAGGAAATCCTTGGTCCTGAAGCACAATATCTTAGTGCAATTGGTGCACTAATATATCTTGCTAACACTAAAAGGCTTGATAAAGCCTTTTTGATTAATTTGTTAGCAAGGTATAGTTCTGCTCCTATTAGGAGACATTGAAATGGGATCAAACACATATTACGGTATCTAAAGAGGACTATCGATATGGGCTTATATTATTTTAACAATTCAAGTCCCAATTTTGTTGGTTATGCTAATTCAGGGCATTTATCTAACCCACACAAAGTTCGATCTCAAACAAGTTACGTGTTCATATGTGGGGCTACTACCATCTCTTGGAGATCTACAAAGCAGTCTATCGTGCACAATTCATCAAATCATGTTGAGATAATAGTTATTCATGAAGCAAGCCGAGAATATGTGTGGTTGAGGTCCATGATACATCTCATTTGAGAAAAATATGATTTGGAACGAACAAAGTATCCACAATTTTATATGAAGATAATGTATCATGCATAGCACAACTAAAGGGAAGATCCATAAAAAGAGATAGAACAAAGTACATTTCGCCAAAGCTTTTCTACACATATGATCTCCAAAAGAATGGTGATTTCACTATGCAACAGATTCCTTTGAGTAACAATATGGATGATTTATTCACCAAGTCTCTACCAACTGCAATTTTCAAGAAGATGGTGCACAAGCTTGGAATGCGAAGATTCAAGACTTTGGATTGATATTCTCATTAGGGGGAGTTAAAACGCAATATACTCTTTTTTCCTTTACGAGTATTTGTACCACTAAATTTTCCTTGTAAGGTTTTTAATGAGGCAGCGTAGATACGTATTATTAGACATGTGTATTATTTTTCCTTCACTAGAGTTATCTTTTTTATATTGAGTTTTTTCTAGTAAGTTTTAACGAAGCGCATTATCTATCGAATACACATTCAAGGGGGAATGTTACAAACATATTTGTATTATAGTGAATGTCTATTATGTAGATTTCTTTGGAAAAAAGTTAGGATTTCTAATTGGGGCCCAAGTCAGTTTTCCCATTCTCTCTACTTTATTCTTCGTTTTACTTTATACTTTTATAACAATAACACCAAAAGTTCTGAAATTAAATAATTAGTACCGGGATAAGTTATCATTCTCCTTGGGTGGTGTATATACTAATCCCTAAATAACTTGTCCCGGGATAAAATAGGTAAAAAGACAAACACATCCCTTTAAACCCTTTTTATACCTCACTTTTCACATTCATGTATATTTACATTATTTTTAATATCATGTATAATAACATTCACAACCTTCATTACTCCTTATTTTTATGATAATTCTTCATATTTTTCTATTAAAAAATTACACTATATAAATATAATTTTTATTTATGAATTTATTTGAGGAATTTTATGTTTATTTATATTTTGATTTCTCATAAATCTTCTTTTACTTTAACAAACTTAAGATGAAAATTCATTTTTAAGCTATATAAGAAGAAAGTTTTATTTTTAAATACAAACGGTATCATCATGGGAATGTACACACAAAAATATTTAAGCTTAAATAAGATGAAGGTTTTATTTTAAGGAATGAATAACTAAAACTTGCAAAGAAAAAATATTTTTTTAAAAACTGAATAAAGTAAAGGGTATTTTTGTAAACAAACAACTTATTCTTAAAATTTATGCAATTCATATTATTTTGTAAACAACAAACCAAACTCTCAATAATAAATAATCTTAGCATAACTTATGTCATCATAACTAAATAACTAATCTCAATATAATTTATCTCATCATAACTAGTATTCAAACCAAAGTACATTGATAATTTAAGTATGAAATTCAACTCTCATTAATTTAGATATGGAATTTAAAAAGAAAGGAAAAAAATTGAATAATTTAGACCTTTATTTTGTTTTTAAAACTAGTAGTCGCCTCACTCTTTATTTTCTTGTACCAAACCTTTTAAGGCGTCAAACTATAGCGCTCTCTCTCCTTTTCTTCTGGTTCTTTACCAATCCTGAAAATTTACATGTTTCAGGAGGTATGCTGTTCTATATCCATTCTAGTTTGACTACTACAGGATTTGAATTCGTTTCAGCCTTCAATTTGTTGTTGATTCTGAAGAAATATATGCCCACAAGCTGATCGATGAAATGCCTCACTGGTTGAGTATGTTGAATTTTTGGTGCAGGTTCAGTTTTTAGGCGTCTCAATTGTCAGAAGAAGAAAACAAAGCACTTGCTGGTTCTTTCAATTGCATCTTTTACGGTAACTTTAAGTTGGCCTTACAATGGGAATGCGTAGCGTGAGGAGGAACCTTATACCTCGAGCTGACATTTTGACAGCCAAGACAAGTGGGATGATGCGGTTTTATCACTGCTCAGAGGAATTCCAGGACGAGTCTTTTCCTTCCGAATGGTACGAGAAAGCTTTCTCAAAATTAACAAAATTGACCCACTTGCTGAAGAATGTGGACTTTGTTGATGGAAAGCTAGTAAATGTTAATGATCACTCGAGAGTTTATGATGAGAGCTTGGAACAAAAGTTGTTTTCTTTTAAATCACTGGCTAGGACCTTCATTGGGTGTCCATCAATGCAAGAAATGATGAAAAACAATGCCGCGCAAGCATTAGCTGATGTACAATGTGATCAGCCTGTCTGTTTCAGTAAAGCTAGCGAGAGGGAATCAATTACAGTTGATTCTCTCACAAAAATTTCAAACTTCCTGAATGTTTCTGCACAACAAAGGAAGCTTGTCAGGCAATCAATATGTGCACAGGTCACAAAGTACCCCGTATGGACAGGGACAGTTGAGGAGATATTAAATGGACTGAAATCTAATATTGATTTTCTAAATTGTAGATGTCCGAGTAAAGAAATTAGAATGGCGCAACAAATAGTTACAACTTGTCAGAAGTATTTAGAGAATGCAACTTCCTATGACCCTGAATCCACTTCATGGATGCGCATCTCACCGGCAAAAGGCTTGGAGTCACCTGTTTCTCACAAGTGGGAAGGCGTTCTTGAAATGTTCAGCGACCTTATTAATTGCTTGAGTGAAGAGACAAAATTAACTTCGGAGGTAAAGAAGCTTGAGGTCATGAAAGAGGGGCTTTATCAGATTAAGGATGTTTTCATAGACAAAAACATTGGATTTAAGGAAGCTCGCTATCAGGAGAGTTTAGTGCATAAAAAGTTGACTAAGACATTGGGCCACCCATCACGATGTGTGTTCACACTTCTTCTTTATTATCTTTATGGCATCATCTGGGATGTTGATGTTGAAGTATGTGGAGGACTTTATGCAATTGGTTGCGGGGATAAGTTTCGTCTGTGCATGGGAAAGATCCTAACATCTGATGACCAGAATATGCTGCAGAGCGGGGTAAAGCAGCTAAGCAGAGCTCTGGGGCTTTTCAAGTTTGTATGGGAAACGGCAGGAATGAAAGGCGACCTAGAAGTACAAGGCCATCTGTGGTGCATTGGTGCCAAGAATAAGTCATTTATCTATAGAAATAATATGTTCTTGCTGCATTCTATTAGTTGCTGACGTGACGGACAGTGAAAGCTAGAAATGTGGAAGATGCATTCATCAATGAATGTGTATAGTAGGTTAGTATGTAACAACTTTTTGCTGCCATCAAAATGCATCTCTACTCTATATCATTTTCAATGTGTTACTTATGGTGGGGAAACTTTATGTCCGAGTAACAAGACAATCATCATGCCATTTGTTTGTTACAAAGGGTCTAGTCAGACACTTTTATCTCATAAACTGGTTTTGCTATTCAAGTTGTAGCCTATTGTCGTTGATATTCTTCACTTTTATCTTCAACTAGCACAGGGTGGCATCAATCATTTCTTGATTAAAATAATTAAGAAAGAAGACTTGTCGACATGTTCCACCAAGTTTTGGTAATTTTGTGATGTTGCTCAATTCTGAAGTTAGTCGACTTAGCTGGTGGTCTTTCCCTTGCTGCTTGTGACGAGGACTCAATTATCTACCCATTTATATAATTGAAGTTTTAAAATATATTATGAATCTCAGGTTGTTCCACGAGCTTAAAAGATGATGTGATAGAGTACATCAATGATGTTTACAGTGTTGAGAATATAATTAACTAATAAAAGTGTGCTCTCTCTAATAGCTTAAGCTTTTAGATGAGATGGTCGCATACCAACATACAGTAAACAAAGGTAAAATTCTATTGTATAACTTGCACCCCAGTTAATTTCCCATACCAGGCAGAAAGAGTCCTGGGCACCAACAACTACAATGGTAGGGCATGATGATGAATGTCATAGTGTCCTTTATTTGCTGTTTGTTGTTGCACTTTCACTTGGAAATTATTTTTGAACAATATATATTTAGTTCACTGAAATCTTAGACAGTAGAAAACAAAAGAAATGCATAGGAATGCAACAACAAAACAACAACCATATACTCAGTGAAATTCCACAAGTGGGGTTTGGGGAGGGTGGGATAAACGCAGACCTTACCCCAACCTTTGTGGAGTAGAGAGCCTGTTTTGGATAGACCTTAAGCAATTTAGAATGCTTCTAAAAATTTCTAGGCTAGCTACAGTGTCCTCTAGGGGTTGTTCTTTACACCAAAAAATAAAATAACAAAAGGGAGTTCATCTTGATCTTCTGAATTCGGTTACTCATGCCTTGGAAAGCATCTCAAGTTTCTTTCCCTCCAATTGGTCCACCAATACATAGTGGGATCATCTTCAATCTGTTCTTCTGTTTGAGTAAACATCTTAACCTGTTCCAGCATTTCACAACTCCGAAGAGCTTTTAGGCATTGCCCATTTGATACTCATTCTTAAAAAGATGTTCCAGATTTGAGAAGTCACCTCACAATTTAAAAAAAGGTGACAGTTAGTTTCAGCTTCCTTACCACAAAGATAGCATCTTGAAGATACTGAATGCCTCTCTCCCTTAAATTTTCATCCGTTAAGCATGCCTCTTTCACTACCAACTACATAAAGTGACTGTGGATATTCCTTTGTTGCGTCCGTGCCACCATATCCTTTCAACCTCTGTTTCAAACTTTTGGGAAATATTATTCAGTGATTAGAATTATCTGAGCACCTTGTCTTCATTAAATAAAGGAATCCAAATTTTCTCCATACATGATGTTTAAACATTCTATATTTATAAATGTCTAGAAATTCAATTATGTGGTAAGTTTAGACAATCAGCTACTTATAAAAAGAAGTTCAATCAATTAGCTTCCATCATTGAGTCTCTGCGTCCTAGTGGTCTATGTCATTTATGTGTTTTTTAGATTGTCTAGAGTCTGAAGCAAATAATTCTTCTGATGATTGTACAAAATAAGTTAGATGCTCAGTCAAATTAATTGCTCTGAACAGAATAGCGGTAATGGACACATAGGAAATGGTAAAACTTCTGGTCATCTCTCTGATAGTTTTGAAGTTTAAGATTGATTTTCAATTGGAGACTATGTTCTTTTGGAACCTTCAAGTACATACTAATGGCTCAAAGTTCTTTATTACAGCTTCAAGTTGATAGTGGGTTGAATCAAAATTTGAATTCAAAAGCCTTGTCTGCTCCAAATCTTAGTGCTCTGGATTTCCCTGCTCTCTCTGTGGCAGAAAGTCAAAACAACAACCTAATGTACTCTGGAAGTGATGTTCAACAAAATGTCAATCCCTATAGGTCTTCTGAAAAAGACAGCACCCTTCTGTTTAGATCTGGCTCTTCCATCGCTTTTCGAGGTGCTACAGATTTTGCATCTCATGTACGTCAGGAAGATGGCATCTCAGGGTTCTAGCATATTGAAGTATGATAGGACTGAAGTAGCTGATGGTAGTGTTAGATCAAGTAGAAATTTACAATGGTGGGCAGAGTAGGGGAGTTTATGGTGATAGGTTGCAGAGCGGAGGTTCTAATAATTTTCCTCTCTAAAAGGAGATGTTCACTATATGAAAGGTGTTATGGAATATGTTTTAATACACAAATTCGATTGAGAGTTTCGAAAGAGATGATTTGTTACTACAAAAAAAAAAAAATGAAATTGTTCATGATATTGGGATTATAGTGAGTCTCAAATGAAACTTTTTAAGTTTCAATGAAATTGACAAGGAAAAAGAATTATTTTGAGACTTAGAAATTTGGAAAGATTTAGGGTCTGTTTGGAAAGTCACCAGGTAATTGGAATTGGTGTAATTAGTAATTACACAACCTAGTCATGTTTGTTTGACACAATGTAATTACAAGTGTACTGTTTGGTTGCACAAGCAGAGACGGATGCAGGATTTTCATTTTGGGGGTTCGAAATATGAAGAAGTAAATACGTAAAACTATAGGATGAAAAACAAAGTGAAGTGTCCGCTAAATTTTAACTCGCCTAATAGAAAAATTAGCTATTCAAATAATAATACATACAAATGTACACTAACTAAAAATGGAGAAAACAAACAGGGGGAATTAATCACGCAACCTCAGTTACATGTTGAAACTTGAAACCCCTGGACCCACTGGGCTACACCTCTCAGTTGTGTTGAGGGGGGTCATTTAATTTTATATACACATAATATTCAAATTTGACCTTATATATATAGTGTAACTTTTCGGCCGAGGGGGTTCGGGCCCCTAACTCCCATGTAGATCTGCCTTTGTGCACAAGTGTAATTATAAGGTTATACTGAATTTTAAAAATAAAAATTATTATCTAAACTTAAAAAATTATACTAGACAAATAAGGGCCTTTATAAATGATATTAAATTAAATATTTAAGATATATATTGTCTTTTGAAAATATATTAATTAATAAACATATGTTCTTAACTAACATTATAAAAAATAATTGATTTATAGTTTTCAATTTAGTATATTTTAATTAAATTAATCATAAAAACTAAAAGTACAAAATTTCTATGAAGTATGAACATCATGAAATGCATGTTTGACAAAAAGATTAATATTATAAATATCATGTCATAAAATTATAAAACATTTGACAAAAAAGATAAACTATCACGTCTAACTTTAAAAAATAGCTTGCAATGTAAAATATCGAGTTAATACTCCTAAAACAAATGAAATTGAAAATATAACATAAGTTCTAAATTCAAAACAAAAAATTTAACATAATACTCTTTTGTCAAATTTCAACATAACATACATAAATATGATTTAAAAGAAAAGGAAAACGTAAGTCGATAACTTTATTCAACAATGAATTCTGCATTAATTTAAAAATTAGAATACTAACAAAATTATACTAATGAATTTTTTATATATATAATATGAAAAATTGCATGGAATCACATGAAGTAAAGGTTGAGAATGAGAAGAAAATGAAATATAAATAATATAAAATAAAATAAATATTTTTAGAAAACATTAGAATAATAAAAATTAAAAAGAACTTAAGATAATAAAAAATAAAAAATACATTACAATGAAAAAAATATATATAGAAATAAAAGGAAGAAATTAAAAAGTAATCAGCTTATAATTACACCATGTAATTACCAATAATTCACAGTCTCCCCCTGTGAATTGGAAAGTGTAATTACCCCCTGCCAATTACACTCAATTACCTGCTAGCCAGGTAATTACATGGTCAACCAAACAGGACAGACAATGTAATTACACACAATTACACCAAATCCAATCACCAGGGTGGCTTTCCAAATAGGCCATTAATATCTTCATATTTTTACAATCAAAGCAGGTTATAAATATTTATATAAAAAATTACCCATCTTTTCAAGTTGTTTATAGTACATAAATATGTGTTTGATGATAGAATCACATGCGAAAATAAATTGAATGTTTACTAAAGAAAAAACAAGTTGGTAAATCGATTGACCATTACCGTTCAAAAGTGAAGCGAAAATAATTGAGAATTCATGTAGTTATATATTGAAGAAATAGAAAAAATTTCACAAATTCTCTTGTGTTGTTTGTTCTCATGATAAATTGATCATATCAACTAAGGTTGGGATTGTATCCCATAATATTTTCGGGACATATAAAAGGGTGAAGAGTCAATTCCCTAAATGATCACCCAAGTTTAGGGAATTGCCTTCAAATATCAGTTATGTTTCATTTAGGACCAAAATATCACTCAACTATCACTATTTTCCTCCAAATATACTTAACACTTCAAAAACCTCATTCTCTCCTAGTTGGCATGCCATGTCATCAAAGCCTCATTTTTTTTAATAATAGACTTATTCAATTCGTCAAACTCATTTACCTAAAATAATAATCTTATTATTTTTAAAAATATATATATTAGTTTATTAAAAAGAAATTTTCATACTTAAGAATCTTTTATCATAATTAATTTTTTTATTTTTTTATGTATGAAGAATAACTTTTTAAAACTTACTACAATGTCATCAATTTTGAATACTTATAAACACATATATTTAAAAAATATTGATATACAAATCACTCATAAACGCTAACTTACATTAATTAATTATATATTTTATATAATGGATCAATAATATTAAAGGTCAATTTACTATTGAAAAAATAATTAGTTGCGTACTTTGAAATCCATACTTACAATATCTTTTTATGAAAAAAAAAATAGAAAGTGAATAATATTGATTAAAGGATAAAAATAAAAATTAAATGGATGTAGTAATACTCCTTTAATTATTTATTATTTATTCTTAGTACCGTAGATATCCAGACGGATGTAGTAATACTCCTTTAATTACTTATTCTTTTATTGGCTCATTATACAATATATGATTAATTGATGTAAGTTGACGTTCATGAGTGATATGTATATCAATATTTTTTTTGAATATATGTATTTATAACTATTCTGTTATGAAACTATACAAAACAAGAAGAAGAATAAAGTAGGGAGAAGAGAAAAGACTTCTTATTCTTCTTGAATGATATTTAGGTATTCACAAATCTGATTTTACAATGAAGAGAACCCCTTTATTTATAGGGAAAAAATGACTTGGTCCCCAAGTAGGATTCCTAACCATACCCTAAAAGGACTCCACATAGTAGACATTCACTATAACACTAATATGTTTATAACACTCCCCCTTGAATGTCTATTTGGTAGATAATGTGCTTCGTTAAAAACCTTACTAAAAAAACTTTAGAAAAAGAAAAACTCTAGTGAAGGAAAAGAGTACACATATCCAATACATCGCATCTAGGCTGCCTCATTAAAAACCTTACAAGGAAAACCCAGTGGGACAAAACCTCATAAGGAAAAAAAGAGGACGGCGCGTATTAACTCCCCCCTAATGAGAACATCAATCGAGAGTCTTGAATCTTCGTTTTCCAAGCTTGTGCACCATCTTCTTGAAAGTTGTAGTTGGTAGAGACTTGGTGAATAAATCAACTATAGTATTACATGAACAAACCTGCTGCATGTTGATATCACCATTCTTGGGAGCTCGTGTGTGTAGAAAAGTTTTGCCGAAATATTCTTCCTTCTATCTCCTTTTATGAATCATACCTTTAGGATCAAAGAATTCTACAAGTTCCTTACTTCAACTTCTTTAAGCAAACAATCTATTGCCCTTTTGAAAATTCTTCTAGAGTTCAACTCAAGTTATTAACTTGCATAACAATACGAAGGAATTTTTGATTGATTTAAATTCATATGAGGATTATAAACAAGTTTTCAAAAACTTGTATATGCTTCATGCATTTTGAATCTATCGGATATTTTCATATCAATTTTGTCAAGTGACAACATTCAATATTAAGTGTATAATATCTTCTAGTGTCTAGATTGCAAGTCAAATAAGATTTATGCTTACCAAGATGCATCATTACATTTTATCTTTTCACTTGATAATTATTTCTACTCCAGCATGCTTTAATATACGTAGAATTCATATCCTCATAATCTTTTACAATATTGCACTATATTGTATCAAAGATATCGTCGACGAAATATTACTTTGTATCGGTTCACATTATGACATAACTTATTGAGATCTCATGACTTCATTATTTTCAGGTACCTACCCCTCTCATGAGGTTTCATGAAGTGTTATGTCATAGGCTCTTCAAGAGCACATTGCCTCCTTATTATGATCATTTTTTATCCTTTGCTCCTCCCCCTTTTTCAAGGATTATTTTATTTATAACTGATTGGTCTATCATGCTTCATGCATGTCGCAGACTCTGTCCTTCAGGGACATTCAATAGGAGCTTTTGCAACTCTTGGTTGTTTCTTATCTTATCTCCCCCTTATGTTAGACAAACTAACATACATCTCAATCTATTTAGGAGAATCCATTTTTGTGCATCATAGTATATTCATTAATCATATACCGTACATCAAAATTATTATATGAAAAATATTTGGTCCCTGACCATAAACCAACTAAGAGAAAAATTGATCATAACTTATTGGTCTAATGCATACAATTTTTTTTGTATGCAATATATTATATGTTAGACCATGAAACTTTGTTCTCATAAGCAACAATTGACTATTTATTTGAGGCATTTAATGTCACATCAGCTTGAATATTTATCAATATTATCAAGATGAATTGTCTTGATTACATATTCTAAAAGTTGCGCTCTTAACTCAATTATCTTGCACAAACAATTTTGCGAATGTCAAAATGTAGGTTGATAACAAACGCACATGTGATTATCTTATAGATGCATTTATTTTAGATACCACATGACAAGTGAACGGGCTCATATTCACTTTTTATACTTTTCAGAATTTAGGGATTTAGTCCCAACATTAGTTGATCCAGTCAACTTATCATGAGAACAAGCAACATAAAGAATTCTTGAAGAATCTTCCAGTACTTCAATATATGTATATTACTCTTATGCACATCTTTGGTATGGCCAAATCATTCATGCCAATTAATAAAATTAATAGTAGTAGTAAACTCCAAGTTTACTATGTCATGTGTCTTTTGCTTTAGTAAATTTCTAATTTACTAATGTATGGGAAAATTTCAATTTTATTACTCCGGGAGTAAATTTCAGATGATTTCTTCTCAATTACTCTACCTCTTCTGGAGGTGAGTCGTAATCCCATCACGATAAAAAGCACTTCCATATTAGTAAGCTTTATTTTACACTATCACATTCACTTTAGTATTGAGTTTATTCAATCCCAATCGATAGGCATTAATCATTAAATGATTGGGATGAAAAATCTACATTCTTATCAAGGCGATTGACTTAATCTAATTATCAGAAAATTGTACCAGTAATGATATTATTTGTGCCAACAATTTTGCAAACGCCAAGTTGCGAGATGACAATAGGCACACATGAGACCATATAGAAGGATATTAGGACCATGAAGTATCTAAACAACCCACTAAGTGGGTGAATAGGTCCACAAATATCCCTATGTATACGTTCTACGAACGCAGGTGACTCAATCTCAACTTTCATTGATGATGGTCTCACAATTAACTTGTCTTTATAAAAAGTAGTACAAGAAAACTCACCATTTAAAAGAATATTTAGGTTCTTTAATGGATGTCCATTTTAATTTTCTATAATTCGTCTCATTATTATAGACCCACGATGTCCCTGACGATCATGCCAAAGTACGAAAGCATTGAAATTAATAAATTTCTTATTTACTATAGAATGTGCCTCAATTGCACGACCAAGGTCACGACTTTTTTCACGCCTACCATGGTGGTCTTACACCTCATTCACTTCATAGAATAGATCTATATTTTTAGCATTCATCAAAAGTTCTCATTCTTCATGAATGGAACACAATCATGTGAGCATATCAAATTATGATAGCTTTAGTACCTCATTCAGTGTTCATGTGCATTACTCAATCATTTATCTTCTTTCAGACATATTATGCACTGCTACCACATTCACTTTAGGGAATGGAGCGATTTAAATGGAATAGGATTCTTGACTAATTTTCATCAAAAGCACACTGTTTGCTTTAGTAATCAATATATCATCAATATAGTGTATTGGTGTTTAAATCCAGTGTCTTACCCATATAAAAGCTTCGTAAGCCATAAATCGATGGGACTTGAACCCAACATCTTATCATTATAATGCACCGAAACTTTTCATTTGATGCCTTATCCTTTTGATGCGACTGGACATGAATCCATCATCTTACCTTTAATCAATAACATAATAGGCTAATACAGTACATAAAAATTTACCTTCAAATCTTTAAATAAGTAAAAACAAATTTAATTATCATGAGGCTTATAAAATATAATCAATTATGTTCCCTTCGAATGATTAGTTGGAATACGACATCAATAGTAATATTTATAGCAAAGCATACAAAAATAATTAATTGAAGTACAATATCACATTTGGTTACAGATTACAATTGTTCTTACCCCAATTTCGTCCTTTTGAACAAATAACATAATTGGAGTCTATCATCATTGTAATAAGAATCATCCACGAGCCTTTTACATAATATTCCCCCTTATAATGGCTATTAATTCTTAATAATATAATAGATATCACAAAGCAGACACACAAAGAAAAGCACGAGTGGAGGGAGCTTTATTCATCATTCATAAAGTTATACTGTCACGACCCAAATTACCCCCTAGGTGTGACATGGCGTATAGGACCCTGATAGGCCCCACACAAGACACTTAGCATACGTATACATAAGGTAAAGACAAAAATGAGGAAAGAAATAGACAATCTCATAAAAGTAAGAGTTTACAAGCGGAAGTCTTGACTATGTCTCAAAAGCCATCTAATACAATAGAATGATCGGGACGTAACCCGTACATCATATACAAGTCTGAAACTGAAAGTAAAGAAAAACAACAAAGTCTCTTGGTCCCCGAAGCATGAGAACTCACCAAGGCTATAGCTCGAAATATGAAAACAACTAACCACGAGAGTACGAAGGATGACTGTCTGACCCTACATTATAAGAGAATGTAGGCACAAGTATGCATTAGTACGTGGAATGTACTAACTATGAAGCTAAAGCATATAATCACATAAATCATCCCAATGAGATGCTTTCATATAAGAAATCATGCTAATGAGATATCATCATGAACATGCAATGACCAAACTAAATCATGTGACATAAGCGTTAGAAACTCAATGCATAAACATGGTCAATGCAAGCTAGTCATATCATAAGTCTTGTCTCGTGAGATACTCCTAATACCCTAGTTCATTAATATGGGATTTTTATATTTAACAGACATAGACCATGTGAGCTATAACATGGAATCCAGTGTCTACCCCACACCAAAAACGGGAGTGATGTCACACCACTAGAAGGGGTGTCCTACTTGCCAAGGTAAGGACCATAAATCTGTAACTTACGTGGATTCACTAGCTATGTGTCTATTTGAGACAAAAACTACGAGGCACGTAGTTATGGGACTTAGGGATTGCTACTAAAGGTCCACGGATGCTAAACGGAAACCTTCATACCAAAAGCCCGCTCGGTGCTAAGTAAAATCCCAAGGAATAGCCAACTAAGCTTATTCATATTTTAACCAAGGAAGAGGTACATCTAGGGTTACCAAATAAAAGCTAAGATCATATCAAGACGTTTCAACTACCATGGGCTTGCCCCAAGCTTACGTCGTTAGAATAGCTCCTGATCGATTCATAGGTGAGGAAGCCTTTCAACCATTTGAACCCTAATTTATGTGAGAAAACATTTCACATTCATATTTTTAGCTTATTGTGAAGAAAACCTTTTCACAACTCATGGATGCCATCATCTATATGCACCCTAGCAATTATAAGCATAATTCTCATGAAACATGCATCTCTTATGCAAGCTATCCATATACATGCATCTCTTATGCAAGTTATTCATATGTTCATAAATCATGATCTAGTATGGGTACATGTCAATTCATCTTAGAATCATGCAATAAACTAGAATCATGCATATTTTCATCAATTTCATAAGTTCATAAATGCATGGATCGTACTTCATCATGAATTTATAACAAGGAATCATGCCTCATGCATGGGTTCATACAATTTCTACTCAAATCATATAAATCACGCTAGATCGTGCACTAAATTACTTTATCACGCTAGATCGTGCACTAAGAATCATAAAATCAACAATTGGAATCATAATTGAAGAACCCATAAGAATTGATCAAAACCCTAACTCAATTTGGGGAATTAAACCATGAAAATTGAAGAAAACTAGGGACCCAATGGAGGAAAGGACTCCAATGGTAAATGCTAACATACCTCAACAAAGCCCACAAGAAATTGCTAAAAAGAGATGGCCTTGAATGGAGGATCCTAGCTCTTCTTCTTCCTTGAGAATGGAGAGAACTTTCTAGAGAGAGAATTATTTGAGAAGGGAATGTAATTAATGAAGGAAAATTTGGGAAGAAAGACTTATATAGTGTATCAATTTAGGGGCAAAGTCGTAATTAAAAAAACTTAAAAGAATTGAGAAAAGACACAAAAATCCTTGGAAAATAACTGTCGAATGAAGTCTACGGTTCCAACCTACGGTTCGTAAGATTTCCTACGGACCGTCCTGTTGGACCGTAGAAAACTTCAGAAATCCAAAATTCAGGTTACTTTCTACGACTTCGATTTACGGCACGTAGGCCATTCTACGGTTCGTAGGTCCAACCCGTAGAATCTAACTTAACCCTCAGAAATTTGACTAAGCCTGGAACACTTTGACGGGACCTTTCTACGGTCCGTCCTGCTAGCCCATAGACTCGACTTCAGAGACTTGATTTTCAAAACATTTTACCCCCTTTTCCGGATGCATTCTACGGTCCGTCAACTGGTCTACGACCCGTAGATTGCGTACGTAGAAAGTGACTCTGAGCCAAAAACTGAAAAAATTTCTCTTTCGAAAACTGAGGTGTTACAATATCTCCCCCTTTGGAACATTCGTCCTCGAATGGAACTCAGCTAGCAACAACAAGAGTAGGGGAAACAACAATTCTATGATTTCAATCATGAATGCAACTACATAATGCACATATCCGAGGAGGAAAATCAACTCCAAGCTAAGCATGCTTCATCACAAAATGTCAAGCCATAAACACTTAATGAATGCATGCATAAGGAAACATGAGAATGACTAAGACGCATGAATCCTAGAAATAAACCACGAGGAGCTAAATACCTCAAGCTAGGGAAGACTCGGAAGGAAAGAGATGAGGATAACGGGACATCATATCGGCCTCGGCCTCCCACGTAGCACCCTCAACTAATTGATTCCTCCACAATACCTTAACGGAAGCAACTTCTTTTTTTCTCAACTTCCGGACTTGTCGGTCTAGAATCTCAACCGGAACCTCTTCATAAGATAAACTCTCTTTGATGCCAAGACTTTCTAAAGGCACTATGGATGTCGGGTCTCCAACACACTTCTGCAAAAGAGACACATGGAAAATCGGATGAACCTATGCTAACTCATTAGGCAACTCAAGCTCATAAGCAACGTTGCCAATGCGTCTCAAAATCTTATATAGGCCTACATACCGAGGACTAAGCTTCCCCTTCTTACAAAATCTCATGACACCCTTCATGGGCAAAATTTTCAAATAGGCCCAATCATCAACCTCAAACTCAAGATCCCTTCTCCTAACATCGGCATAGGACTTTTGTCGACTTTGAGTTGTTTTCAACCTTTCTCTAATAAGCCGAACTTTCTCCATAGCCTCTTGCACTAATTTGGAACCCATCAAAGCAACTTCACCCACCTCAAACCATCCTATAGGAGACCTACATCTCCTACCGTAAAGAGCCTCAAATGGAACCATAACAATACTTGCATGGTAACTATTATTGTAGGAAAAAATCAATCAAAGGCAAGTGATCATCCCAATTACCCTTGAAATCAATCACACAAGCTCTTAGCATATGCTCTAAGGTTTGGATAGTACGCTCCTCTTGCCCATCGGTTTGGGGATGAAAAGTCGTGCTAAGCTTAACCTTGGTACCAAGACCCTTTTGGAAAGACTTCCAAAATTGAGAAGTGAATTGGGTACCTCTATCGGAGATAATGGATAGAGGCAGTCCATGCAACCTAACCATCTCCCTAATGTACAACTTAGCATAATCTTCCGCCGAAAAGGACACCTTGATGGGAATGAAGTGAGCCGACTTCGTCATACGGTCTACTATAACCCATATAGAATCATGTTGCATGCGAGTACGGGGTAAACCCACTATGAAGTCCATATTAACATCTTCCCACTTCCAAGTAGGAATAGCTATATCTTGGGATAAGCCTCTTGGCCTTTGATGTTCAACCTTAACTTGTTGACAGTTTGGGCACTTCGCCACAAATTCCGCAATATCTTTCTTCATTCCATTCCACCAATAGACTTCCCGCAAATTGCGGTACATCTTGGTGGCTCCCGGATGAATATAGTATCGGGAACTATGACCTTCTTCTATAATTTTCTCTCTTAGGCCATCAACATTAGGCACACACAAACGGCCTTGATATCTAAGGACACCATCTTCTCCTTGGGAGAAAGCCTCATTGCCCTTCTTTAGAACCGCTTCTTTCAACTCAACTAGTATCGGATCAAGTGCTTGCTTAGCCTTAACATCCACCACAAAGGATGATTCCGACCCATTTTGGACAATCACACCTCCCTCATTGGAGTCAACCAACCGAACACCTAGCCGAGCTAGTCTATGAACATCCCAAACCAATTCTTTCTTATCATCTTCTATATGTGCAACACTATTCATCGACAACCGACTCAAGGCATCGGCCACTACATTAGCTTTTCCCGGGTGATAGAGGACACTCATGTCATAGTCCTTTAAGAGCTCTACCCTTCTACTTTGTCGAAGACTTAGATCCTTCTGCTTGAACAAGTATTGCAAAATTTTGTGGTGGGGGAATACATCAACATGGAGACCATACAAATAGTGCCTCTAAATCTTTAGAGATAAGACAACCGTCGCAAGTTCTAAATCATGGGTAGGGTAATTCTTTTCATGAACCTTAAGTTGACTTGAAGCATAAGCAATCACCTTCCCATTTTGCATAAGAACACACCCTAAGCCAACCCTTGAAGCATCACAATAAACCACAAAGCCATCGGAACCTTCCAGCAACGTCAATATTGGAGCAGAAGTAAGCCTATCTTTCAATTCTTGAAAGCTCTTTTCACAAGCCTCCGACCATACAAACTTAGTCTTCATTTGAGTCAGCGAGGTCAATGTAGAGGCAATAGAAGAAAACCCTTCCACAAACCTCCTATAGTATCCGGCCAAGCCCAAGAAACTACAAATATCCGAAGGGGATAGAGGTCTTGGCCAATTTCTAACCACATCCGTCTTCTTAGGATCTACCTCAATACCCTTACCGGACACAACGTGACTAAGGAAATCCACGGATCTTAACCAAAACTCACATTTATTGAACTTAGCATATAACTCATGATCCCTAAGAATTTGCAATACAATCCTCAAATGATCGGCATGTTCTTCCTCACTTCGGGAGTAAATCAAAATATCATCAATGAATACAATCACAAACATATCAAGGTATTGTCTAAACACCCTATTCATCAAATCCATAAAAGCCGCTGGAGCATTAGTCAATCCAAACGACATAACCACAAACTCATAATGGCCATATCTAGTCCGAAAAGTCATCCTTGGAATATCACAATCTCTCACCCTCAATTGGTGATAACCCGACCGGAGATCAATCTTAGAGAAGAAACTAGCACCTTGAAGTTGGTCAAACAGATCATCTATCCTCGGAATCGGGTACTTATTCTTAATGGTAACCTTATTCAACTGCCGGTAATCAATACACATATGGAGAGAGCCATCTTTCTTACGAACAAACAACACCGGAGCACCCCACGGAGTAATACTTGGTCGGATGAAACCCTTATACAACAAATCCTTCAATTGCTCTTTCAAATCCTTAAGTTCTACCGAAGCCATACGGAAAGGAGGAATAGAGATAGGTTGTGTATCGGGAAGAAGGTCTGTTGACACCCAATTTTGGCTCTCCGTGCTAAAAAATAACGTCTTCAGATTTCTGATTGTTGAAGAGCACAAAATATAATTTTTACGCATTTTCTTTCATTTTAACAATTTATTGATAATTATCCTTATTTTAGGATTTTTATTAATTTATTGTCATGTTGTCACTTTTTACAATTTATTGATAATTATTCTTAGTTTCGTAAATAATAGGAATTTATTTTCATTGTACAATTTTAATGGTCACGATATTTTTACAGTCATCTACACATGTACACAATATAGCACTGTACATAATTTATTCTTTACAACACAATACATCTTTCAAAATATTGATTATATTTTTTATTTTAATAATTACATTTCGATACACATATTTTTACATTGATTATATATTTAGCACAATCCATAAATACAAAAGTCAGAGCAACTATTCTTAAATACGGAGCAATAACTCAATCAAATCAAGATCTCGTCACCTTTTAAAAAGTTGACATTTGAGGTGATAGATCTCGTCACCTTTTTAAAAGTTGACATTTGAGGGGATAGGTTGGGGATTTTATCTTTATGGTCAAAGAGCCTTAAGGGGACAAGGAGAGGAAGCTTATTATTTTTTGGGCAAAAGAGTGAGTTATTTTGTATTATAAAAGGGGGAGGGGTCTCTCATTTTCCATACACACTTACACACTACCTCACATACATTTCTTTTCTTCTCTCTATACTTTCATATGTTTTCTTTTCATAGAAAGACTAGCAAGACTAGCCTCATTTTTTGCTTTGCATATTTACTCATACATTTTTGTTTACATTATTCATACATTTGCCTTTATTTATTCATACATTGACTTTACATTTCTTATGCATTTGTTTTTATATACATTTACACATTGCCTTTACTTTTATTTATATACATCATGTTTATATTTATTTATGTCTTGTTCTTACATTCATTCATACATTACTTTTATATTTATTAATATATATTGGCCTTACATTTCTTTATTTACTTTTTACACACACACACACAAATATATATTGTCTCTGCATTTTTTTATATCCATATATTGTCAATTTTTTTCACATTTTTGCATACATTTTTATACATTTTGCTTACATCATTCTAACACTTTAACACACATATTTTATTTTACGGTATTTAAATATTTATATTATATTATATTATATATTTTTTTTTCACATATTTCGTATACACATATTGTATACATAAGAGGGGGAAACTTTTCATTAAAGAGGGATACACTTTATTGACCAAAAAGCTTCTTACATTTTTATATATTGTTTCTACTTTTTCATACATTATCCTTTGACTTGTGCATATATTATTTATTGTATTTAAATTTTATAAATAATATTTACATTGTTACTTCATGTCCTTCATTTTTCTTACAATTATGTGTACATTTTCTTTATACTTACAAGCATCTTTTTTTTATAATTTTCGTACTAACATCATCATAACACCTCACATATCTCTTTATCTACATATTTTTGTTAAAATATTGTTATATACATTTTTTAACATTTGCAAGCACTATACTTTTTGCCAATGAAAAAATCTCTCCGTCGGTTTTAGAGGCCTCCCCATTTTAAAAGATGGAAATTTAGTTCAAGTTGCATTATATGTTATACATTATAAATTGAATTGGCCGATGAAGAAATAACCGTCGATTTCAAAGACTCCCATGTTCATAAGACGGGTTTTTATTTTTAGTTATTATTTGATTCATTTATTTTTATTCATATTTTATTTATTGCCAACACTTTTACTAAGTGTCTTTACAGGTACCCAGAGTGACTTTTCGAGAAAGCTATTCGAATGATATTTTTTAATTCATTATTGTATATCTCACTAACGTCAGACAAACATTAGGTCGTTTCTTATATTATGATTTACTTTTTTTCTTTGTGTATATTTCATGTTTATTATACTTGTACATTGTTTTTATCTCCTCCTCAATTTGAAAAAAATGAGTTTAGCCGGGACCCACAGTTGTGGATTTTGAAGGATGTTTAATACCTTCTCTTCAGAATTACTTAAACCCTTACCTAGAATCTAAACTGGTTTTCGTAGATTAAAATGTGAGTCATGCATGTCAATAATCAAATAAGTTTTCCTTGTTTTTCCTTAAAAACTAGGTGGCGACTCTATATAATGATTAATCATTTTAGAGTTATAAGTTATGCTTTATCGAACCTTGGTAAAAAATAGGGCATAACAAGGTCAATACCAAAGTCTATTTTCCTTTCGAGAGGAACACCGAGTAGATCATTGGGAAACACATCCGAAAACTCATTTACCACGGGAATCAACTCAAGACTGGGGGTTTCGAAATCTATATCCCTAACCCGAATAGGATGATAAATACAACCCTTGGAGATCATCCTTCTAGCTTTAAGACAAGAAAAAAAATGACCTCTAGGCATAGAATTTCCCCCTTTCCACTCTAGGACGGGCTCATTAGGAAATTGAAACTTAACCACTCGGGTTCTACAATCAACCGAGGCATAACAAGAATGAAGCAAATCCATCCCAAGAATGACATCAAAGCCTATCATATCTAGCTCTACAAGATCAACATAGGTGACTCTATGGAACAAGGAAACGGGACACTTCCTATAAACTCTTTTAGCCATAATAGAATCACCAATAAGAGTAGAGACACAAAAGGGGTCTAACAACACATCCGGGGCAATATCAAATCTCATAGCTACATATGGCGTCACAAAAGATAAGGTAGCACCGGGATCAAGTAAAGCATATACATCAAGATGGAAGACTTTCAACATACCGGTAACCACATCGGGAGAACCTTCTTGCTCTTGGCGAGTTTAGAGTGCATAAAATTGGTTTTGCTTGGGAGCACTAGAACCCGAACCACTAGGAGCACCTTGTTTACCATATTTCCCCTTTGTAACATTCATTGGACAATCCCTCATTTTGTGACCACTTTTGCCACAAGTGAAGCAACCATCCGATCCGGCTAGGCATCTCCCCTCATGTTTCTTCCCACACTTTTGACATGGGGAAATTGGGGTTCTATCACCACCACCATTGCCTCCTTGAGGATTAGGGTTAGACACCCTATTCTTTTCAAATTTAGGAATAGGAGCATTTGAAGACGCTTGGTTCGAAAACCTTTGTTGAAACTTAGAACGGACATGTCCTCCGGTCCTTTGGTTTGAGAAGTCACCATCACCGGTCCTAGCCCTCTTTGCCTCTTTGCCTCTTTGGACCTCTCCTTTAGCATCTCTTCTTCGATTTGTTGTGCATGTATAATCAATCGTGAAATATCCATTTCTTTAATAAGCATGGCAGTCATACACTCCTTGACCACTAAGTCGGACACCACCGACACAAACTTACTCATCTTGACCCTTGAATCGGCCACCAAGGAAGGCGCATATTTTGACAATTGAGTGAACTTCAATGCATATTCTTTGACACTCATACCACCTTGCTTCAAGTTAATGAACTCGAGGACCTTAGCCTCTCTCATCTTAAGAGGAAAGAATCGATCAAGAAAAGCTTCCTTAAATTTCTCCCATTCAAGAGGACCCGCATCTCTAGCCCTCTCACTTTTCCATTGGTTAAACCACACTTGGGCCACACCCTTCAATTGGTAAGCGACCAACTCCACTTTCTCTTCCAGCGTCACTCCCATGATCATCAGAATCTTGTAAACCTCTTCAATAAGCTCTTGTGGATCCTCCTCCACCTTGGAGCCATGGAATTACGGAGGGTTCATCCTTGTGAAATCTCTCACCCTTGCCGCCGCCGTCACCACATGTGGGTTCACGGGGACCATAACTTCTCTATTGGCTTGGGCCGTCACGGCTTTGGCCAATGCATGGAAAGCGGCGCGGAACTCCGCATTAATAATCTCTTTGGCCAAAGGAGCGGCCGAAACTTGGTTAACCTCTTGCTCCAGATTCTCATTTGCATTCCTCCTTATAAAAGCTCTTCTAGGTGCCATATCCTGAAAAGCGTAGGACATAGATTAGGAGAGGAACGTATAGAGTTAAACTCTAAAGCACGATTCTAGAATATGAAAGAAGTGGAATTTCCTAACATCTTGTAGCCTTTTATTCATAAATGTGGCGCGCTTCACACTTATGAATAAGACTCTACTAGACGTGGCCTTGAGACATCCTAGGACCTTTCTAAACCGTGCTCTGAATACCATGTTTGTCACGACCCAAAGAACCTCCTAGGTGTGACATGGCGTATAGGAGCCCGAGAGGCCCCACACAAGCCACTTAGCATACGTATACATAAGGTAAAGACAAAAATGAGGAAAGAAATAGACAATCTCATAAAAGTAAGAGTTTACAAGCGGAAGTCTTAACTCTGTCTCAAAAGCCATCTAATACAATAGAATGATCGGGACGTAACCCATACATCATATACAAGTATGAAACGGAAAGTATAGAAAAACAGTAAAGTCTCTTAGTCCCCGAAGCATGAGGACTCACCAAGGCTGATAGCTCGAACTGCGAAAATAACTAACCACGAGAGTGCGAAGGATGACTGTCTGACCCTACATTATAAGAGAAAGTAGGCACAAGTATGCATTAGTACGTGAAATGTACTAAGTATGAAGCATATTCATATAATCACATAAATCATGCCAATGAGATGCTTTCATATAGGAAATCATGCTAATGAGATATCATTATGAACATGCAATGACCAAACTAAATCATGTGACTTAAGGGTTAGAAACTCAATGCATAAACATGGTCAATGCAAGCTAGTCATATTATAAGTCTTGTCTCGTGAGATACTTCTAGTACCCTAGTTCATTATTATGGGATTTTTACGTTTAACCGATATAGACCATGTGAGCTATAACATGGAATCCAGTGTCTGGCCCACACCAAAAAGGGGAGTGATGTCTATCCCACACCACTAGAAGGGGTGTCCTACTTGCCAAGGTAAGGACCATAAATCTGTAGCTTATGTGGATCCACTAGCTATGTGTCTATCTGAGACAAAACCTACGAGGCACGTAGTTATGGGACTTAGGGATTGCTACTAAAGGTCCACGGACACTAAATGGAAACCTTCATCCCAAAAGCCCGCTCGGTGCTAAGTAAAATCCCAAGGAATAGTCAATTAAGCTTATTCATATTTTAACCAAGGAAGAGGTACATCTAGGGTTACCAAATCCAAGCTAAGATCATATCAAGACGTTTCAACTACTGTGGGCTTGCCCCAAGCTTACGTCATTAGAATAGCTCCTGATCGATTCATAGGTGAGGAAGCCTTTCAACCATATCAACCCTAATTTATGTGAGAAAACCTTTCACATTCATATTCTTAGCTTATTGTGAAGAAAACCTTTTCACAACTCATGGATGTCATCATCTATATGCACCCTAGCAATTATAAGAATAATTCTCATGAAACATGCATCTCTTATGCAAGCTATTCATATGTTCATAAATCATGATCTAGTGTGGGTACATGTCAATTCATCTTAGAATCATGCAATAAACTAGAATCATGCATATTTTCATCAATTTCATAAGTTCATAAATGCATGGATCGTACTTCATCATGAATTTATAACAAGGAATCATGCCTCATGCATGGGTTCATACAATTTCTACTCAAATCATATAAATCACGCTAGATCGTGCACTAAATTACTTTATCACGCTAGATCGTGCACTAAATTACTTTATCACGCTGGATCGTGCACTAAGAATCATAAAATCAACCATTGGAATCATAATTGAAGAACCCATAAGAATTGATCAAAACCCTAACTCAATTTGGGGAATTAAACCTTGAAAATTGAAGAAAATTAGGGACCCAATGGAGGAAAGGACTACAATGGTAAATGCTAACATACCTCAACAATGCCCACAAGAAATTGCTAAAAATTGATGACCTTTAATGGAGGATCCTAGCTCTTCTTCTTCCTTGAGAATGGAGAGAACTTTCTAGAGAGAGAATTATTTGAGAAATTGGGAATGTAATTAATGAAGGAAAATTTGGGAAGAAAGACTTATATAGTGTGTCAATTTAGGGTCCAAGTCGTAATTAAAAAGACTTAAAAGAATTGGGAAAGACACAAAAATCCCTGGAAAATAACTGCCGAATGAAGTCTACGGTTCGTAAGAATTCCTACGGACCGTCCTGTTAGACCGTAAGAAACTTCAGACACCCAAAATTCAGGACACTTTCTACGACTTCGATATACGGCCCATAGGCCATTCTACGATCCGTAGGTCCAACCCGTAGAACCCAACTTGACCCTCAGAAATTTGACTAAGCCTAGAACACTTTGACGGGACCTTTCTACGGTCTAAGGAAAAACCTACGGTCCGTCCTGTTAGCCCGTAGACTCGACTTCAGAAACTTGATTTTCAAAATATTTTACCCCCTTTCTGCGGATGCATTCTATGGTCCGTCAACTGGTCTACGACCCGTAGATTGCGTCCGTAGAAAGTGACTCTGAGCCAAAAACTGAAAAAATTTCTCTTTCGAAAACTGAGGTGTTACATATACATGAATCAAAAGATCCATAATTAATCACTTCACATACTTCTATGTAAGTTTGTTTCTAACCACGTGAATTCAATACAAAGTACAAGTATTATATATGCAGTATGCCTTACATATTCATCACAATATCGTGATATCCAGTAAGATACACTACTAAAAAACAATGTATTTAGCTACGAATTTCGTCACTGGTCCGTCATTATTTTTCTCGTAGCTAACGAAAATTTGTCGCTAATCCATCGTTTAGTAGGATTAGTGACGGATTTTGCTGTTTAGCTACAAAATTCGCCCGTCGCTAAATCCAATTTTTTTAGTAGTGATATCCTTGTGATTTATAAGTTTAGAAACATAAAGTGGTTACCTTCGTGTGAATTTCATCTGCAATAGAAAATCAAACTCAAGACGGTAGAGTCTCGTGTTGATAACGTGCTATGAAACTATATAAAACAAGATGAAGAATAAAGTAGGGAGAAGAGAAAAGACTTCTTATTCTTCTTGAATGATATTTAGGGATTCACAAATATGATTTTACAATGAAGAGAACCCCTCTATTTATAGGAGAAAATTGACTTGGTCCCCCAATAGGATTCCTAACCATACCCTAAAAGGACTCCACATAGTAGACATTCACTATAACACTAATATGTTTATAACATATTCAAAATTGATGACATTATTAAGTTTTAAAGAGCTATTATTCATATCATAAAAAAATAAAAAGTTTAATTATGATAAAAGATTCTTAAGTATGAAATTTTCTTCTTGATAAACTAATATATTTTTTAAAAGAAAAATAATAAGATCATTATTTTAGTCAAATGAATTTGATGAATTAAATAAGTCTATTATTTTTTTTTAAATGAGGATTTAATGACATGGCATGCCAACTAGGAGAAAATGAGGCTTTTGAAGTGTTAAGTATATTTGGAGGAAAATAGTGATAGTTGAGTGATATTTTGGTTCCAAATGAAACATAAATGATATTTGAAGGCAATTCCCTGAACTTGAGTGACAATTTGAAGAATTTACTCAAAGGGTGAATATAAGTCTGTTCACCTGTCATGTGAACCATTTACTATTAAAAGATTTAATAGATGCATCCAGAGTATGATCACATGTGCATTCGATATCAACTAGTAATATAATAATTGCAAGGTTGTTTGCTCAACTATATTGTTTGCCCAACTATAAGATTATGTTGATGATGTTTATTTTGATCAGAGTGAGTTTAAGCAGAAATTGTATGCCTTCAATTATAGTTAAATAATTGATTATGAGAACAAAACTCTCAAATAATATTTTATATGAGATGAGTTTACTTAACATGTAGTAGCACATGTACGTATCAAGCCAACAAGATTGTCCCCCCCTCCCCCCTCCCCCCAAAAAAAATCACAAATTGGATTAAGATCAGAAACCAAATCATTTCCATCAAAAATTTGAATATGTGGTGTATGATTTAGCTAATCCACCACGCAAATAAATGAAACCCAAATAATGTTTGGTGTAAATGTTAGATTTTTTAACACTAGGCGGAGAGATGATTAGTAATTGAAAATTATGTATGAAAAGAATTATCTAGATTTTCGTTTTAAAAAGTGAGCTTGAAATTCAAGAGATTTTCATTTGCAAAATGTTACAAATCAATTATTATATGCATTTACTGACCCTATATTTTAATTAAGATGTAAGTGCTTCAATAAAAGGTCCTTGAAGTACAGAATATGTGGCACGCTTGAAGCGTGATAGACTCATCAGTTCCAAACGTGAAACCCCTTGAGGATGTTGGGATATATACTATTAACCATATGTTTAAATATAGTATTTATTATAGAATAATTATTTATTCAATTTTAATAGATCATATATTTTTTAGTAGAAGATTTAGTGTATAGAGTTTTAGCTTATACACAGAGGATTAAATCATCGGTTCTTATAAGAATAAAGTTTTTTGTTCACAATCTGAGATGAAAATTGGACGTGTCATCGGTACGATTGTAGCAGAAGATTATATGTAATTTATCTTGATTATGGGAACGGTGTAGTTCCAACTTCTTGTGCTATTGCATTTTGTATGTATTGAACGGGACCGAGTAGAGATAGTTGTTTTAGACTGACTGACAAAAACATATTCTCTAAACTGATAAATGTACTTATATTCTTTATCCTGATATAACTATTATGATCTATATATATTAATTATTGTTTTGATTTATTAAAAGGTGAGATTCTGAGATGGTTCAATATACCTGGTAGATTGGATGATAATAATATATATTGGTGAAAGAATAAGTTAGTTGATGGAATCCATGTCTCGTTATAGAGATTGAGTGATATGCATTTTTGAGAAGCTTATAAGTTTTCATCGTGTCAAACCTTGCAAGTAGATTTATGAATTTGACACATGAAATAAGTTAAGCAGTGAACCAAAGGAAATTAATCATTAAATTAAATTCGTCAATAATTTAATTTATTGATTAGTATTTGTAATCTTAACATGGGAATTACATAAGTGTTTAATGGGAAATTTTAAAATATAAATAGAGGAGTGCAATTACGAATTTCTAGTGGAATGATTTGTAATTTATTATGGTAAGAATAATTAAAATTAATTATTTGGAATTATTTCCATAATAGGAAGCCTCAGTAATAAATTATATGGTCCCTATAGTGCCCATATTTAACTAGAACTCAGTGTTATGCCCTATTTTTACCAAGGTTAGAGAAAGGACAACTCTAAAATGGAATAATTGTTGTATAGAGTCGCCACCTAGTTTTTAAAGAAAAAACAAGGAAAACTTATTTGATTTAATCTACGAAAAATCAGTTTGGATTCTAGGTAAGGGGTCAAGTAATTATGAAGGGAAAGTATTAAGAAACCTTCAAAATCCACAATTGTGGATCCCGGCTGAACTCATTTTTTCAAATTGAGGAAGAGATAAAAACATTATACAAGTATAATAAATATGAAATATGCACAAAAAATAAAGTAAACCATAATATAAGAAGCGGCCTAATGTTTGCCTAACGTTAATGAGATATACAATAATGAATTAAAAATATCATTCAAATAGCATCCTCAGAAAGCAACTCTAGATACATGTAAAGACACTTAGTAAAAGTGCTAGTAATAAATAAAATATGAATAAAAATAAATAAATCAAATAATAACTTAAAAATAAAAACCCGTCTTATGAACATGGAAGGCCTTCGAAATTGACGATAATTTCTTCATCGGCCAAATTTATATTTTTTGCTATATATGTGTATATGTATATCTTTTTATTGTGGAGGCCTCAAGAGTTGCCAGAAACCTTTTCATCGGCCAAAAGTATAGTGCTTGCAAATGTAAAAAATGTATATAACAATATTTAACAAAAATATGTAGATAAAGAGATATGTCAGGTGTTATGATGATGTTAGTACGAAAAATATGAAAAACAATGCTTGTAAGTACAAAGAAAATGTATATATATTTGTAAGGAAAATGAAGGACATGTAGTAACAGTGTAAATATTATTTATAAAATATAAATACAATAAATAATATATGCAAAAGTGTAAAGATAATGTATGAAAAAGTAGAAACAATATATAAAAATTTAAAAAGCTTTTTTGTCAATAAAGTGTATCCCTCTTTAATGAAAAGTTTCCCCCTCTTATGTATACAATATGTGTATACGAAATATGTAAAAATATATATATATAATATAATATAATATAAATATTTAAATACTGTAAAATAAAATGTGTGTTAAAGTGTTAGGAAGATGTAAGCAAAATGTATATAAAATATACGAAGAAATGTATGCAAAAATGTGGGAAAAAAATAGACAATATATATATGTGTGTGTGTGTGTGTGTGTGTGTGTGTGTGTGTGTGTGTGTGTGTGTGTGTGTGTGTGTGTGTATGTGTATGTGTAAAAAGTAAATAAAGAAATATAAGGATAATATATATTGATAAATATAAAAGTATTGTATGAATGAATGTAAAAACAAGACATAAATAAATATAAACACGATGTATATAAATAAAAGTAAAGGCAATGTATAAATGTATATAAAAACAAATGCATAAGAAATGTAAAGTCAATGTATGGATAAATAAAGGCAAATGTATGAATAATGTAAATAAAAATGTATGAATAAATATGCAAAGAGAAAAATGAGGCTAGTCTTGCTAGCCTTTCTATGAAAAGAAATGTATGTGAGGTAGTGTGTAAGTGTGTATGGAAAATGAGAGATCCCTCCCCCTTTTATAATACAAAATAACCCACCTTTTTGTCCAAAAAATAATAAACTTCCTCTCCTTGTCCCCTTAAGACGTATCTTAGTCCTTTGGAATTTAGCAAAATGATCTATCATCTTTTTAACCAAAATGTAAAGATTCTTTGACCATAAGACGAAACCCTCAACCTATCATCACAAATGTCAACTTTTTAAAAGGTGACAAGATTTTGATTTGATTGAATTATTGCTCAGTATTTAAAAATAATTGTTCTGACTTTTTGTATTTACAGACTATGCTAAATATATAATTAATGTCAAAAATATGTGTATCAAAATGTAACTATAAAAATATAAAATTAAAAATGTAATCGATATTTTGAAAAATGTATTGTGTTGTAAAGAATAAATTATGTACAGTGCTATGTTGTGTACGTGTGTAGATGACTCTAAAAATATCGTGACTATTAAAATTGTACAATGACAATAAATTCCTATTATTTATGAAACTAAGAATAATTATCAATAAATGATGACAATAAATTAATAAAAATCCTAAAATAAGGGTAATTATCAATAAATTGTTAAAAATTAAAAAATGAATAAAAATTATATTTTGTGCTCTTTAACAATCAGAAGTCTGAAGACGTTAATTTTGAGCATGAAGAGCAAAAATTGGGTGTCAACAGTTTGCCCCTTTTCGACTGAAGATGACGTAGAAGTCTTTAGGCGAAAATGTTGACGTGCAGGCAATTTATCTTGGTAAAATATTATTTTTATAAAATAATTGGTTGAACTCTGATTGAGAGTTGCCTACATACCTCAGCTTGCATGCGGATCAGGCCATGGATAGTTTGAAAGTTGAGACAAATAGCCTCTTGTCTTGCTGGTTGGGATGGATGACGTTGTGTCCTATTTAAAGGTTTCGTATGTTCCCGGTGTCTCATCAAAAATTAACCTAGTAGCGAGTTGTGAGATGTCGAGGATGAAAGACTGTGCACATGCTGGGGAAAAAGAATTATTATGTCCTTGTGATGACCACTCTGCATACATCTTCCTACATATCTCGAGTGTCATGAGAATCAGGTCAATGTAGTTCAAAATACAAAGTTACAGTAAATTTTGATTGACTCGCAAAATTTGCCCCAATATTGAATCATGATGACAATTTTTTCTTTTGTATAATGGTAGAAAGAATTTAGTAAAAATGGAGGGCCAAACATGTAATTTAAAGGGCCGATTGGCGGGACAACAAAAATATAAAATCTTGTAAAATATACTTGAAATGTAAAATACCCCATATTAAAAGGTGAGTGCCTGTAAAATGTATTGAAAACACGCACTAGAAAGTAGATACGTGCGTTAGAAGGTGGGTGCCTGCATTAGGAGGTGGATGCTTGTAAAATGAACTGAAATGCCCACATTAGAAGGTGGGCGCCTGTAAATTGTACTGAAATACCCGCATTAGAAGGTGGGCGCCTGTAAATTATACTGAAATACCCACATTAGAAGGTGGGCACCTGTAAATTGTACTAAAATAGCCGCATTAGAAGGTGGGTTCCTATAAATTGTAATGAAATACCCACTTAGCAACCAAGAGTGCACATAGAAATTGCGAGACACTGATGATGTAATGACCCTCCAGGTCATTTTATTGTTAATTCTTTCTTTCCATCATTTATAGCGTTCCTGTAACAACGCCAAGTCATTTATGACTTGCTGGCACTGACTGTTCGGTTGCCTAGTTGTTCATTTGGGTTTTATGCCTGTTTCCCTATTTTAGAGCTTTTGGAACTTGAAAAGTTGATTTCGGTTATAACCTCAGGTAAACAACCTCAGAATAGGATTCTGACGGTTCCATCAGCTCTGGAGCGGCCAAATTAGGCTAGAAGCATGGTTGGCATGAGTCTCGAGACTTTCAGTGTGACTTTGGGGCCATTTGGCGCTTTAGCCTTTGAATTTTTGCTTAAGGTTGACTTTGGTCAACATTCTTGATAAACGTACTCTGATGAGAATTATGTCATCGCGGTTAGTTCTGGAATGCCGAGTTTGGTCTAGAATGACCCTTTGTATGCTTCCCGGGGCTTCCGATCTAATTCTGATGCCCTTGGTGGAATTTTGCTAAAATGGCGCTTTGGGTGTGGTACCCACTTTTTATTGAAACGACCTTGTATGGAAATTTTGACTGCGCCATTGAGTCTGGAAGTCGAATTGGATGGGGTAGCATATCTCATTTGCGTGCACGGGGTTCCGAAGGAGTTCCGAGCACCCCATCAGAGTTTCAGAAAAAGCCAAACTCAGCTGATGCAGCAGCTGAGTTGCAAACCCATTCCCTCTCCACGTTCGCGGTCTTGGCTCTGCGTTCGCGGATAGGGCTTTGCGTTCGCGGAGGTGTGGATTCTTTCCCTCCCCGTTTGGAGACCCCTGGCCGCGTTCGCAGAGGTTTTTTTCTCTCCCTCTGCGTTCGTGGGCCTCTGGCCACGTTCGCGGAGGTCAGTGAGGCTAGCAGTTAAGTATAAAATGGGCAGTCGGGTTTGTTGTTGTTGTGAGTTTTAGAAATTGATATCTTCTCCATTTTAAGTCGAAATTTGGTGATTCCAAGTCCCAGGTGTTCAGAATTGCGTAGGCTTTGTGGGTGTTTGCTCGGATAGTGTTGGGTGTCCTCCGATTCCCGTGAATTCAAGGCGTAAGTGGCTTCCATAGGCTTATTATGTAAAGTTTTGCATGTTTTGTTTCTTTTATTTGTCGGCTGTTTCGAACCTCAATTGTGTTCTGTTTTGGAACATAAGTTCGGGGGAAGGTTTAGGATCTTTTCACGGAGTCAACTTCGGGATTTCTGGAGCAGGTCCCACATCTTCTGATTTTAACTCCTAAATTGGTCCGTCTTCGTTTTTGATGATTCTAGTGTCTAAACGATCGTTCTGATGCTGTAATTCTATTTTTAATAGTGTGGAAGCCTGTAAATTATATTGAAATCCCCACATTAGAAGGTGGTTGCCTGTAAATTGTACTGAAATACCTGTATTAGAAGGTGAGCGCCGGTAAAATGTACTGGAATACCCGTATTAGAAGGTGGGTGCCTGTAAAATGTACTGAAATACCCGCATTAAAAGGTGGGAGCCTGTAAATTGTACTAAAATACCCGCATTAGAAGGTGGGTGCCTATAAATTGTAATGAAATACCCGCATTATAAGGTGGGCGCCTGTAAATTATACTGAAATACCTGCATTAGAAGGTAGGTGCCTATAAATTGTACTGAAATACCCATATTAGAAGATGGGTGCCTGTAAAATATATTGAAATACCTGTATTAGAAGGTGGGCGCCTGTAAAATGTACTGGAATACCCGTATTAGAAGGTGGGTGCCTGCAAAATGTACTGAAATACCCGCATTAAAAGGTGGGTGCCTGTAAATTGTATTGAAATACCCGTATTAGAAGGTGGGTGCCTATAAAATGTACTGGAATACCCGTATTAGAAGGTGGGTGCATGTAAAATCTACTGAAATACCCGCATTAGAAGGTGGGCGCTTGTAAAATGTATTGGAATACCTGCATTAGAAGGTGGATGCCTGTAAATTGTACTGAAATACTCGCATTAGAAGGTGGGTGCCTATAAATTATAATGAAATACCCGCATTAGAAGGTGGGCGCCTGTAAATTGTACTGAAATACCCCCATTAGAAGGTGGGTGCTTGTAAATTGTACTAAAATACCCGTATTAAAAGGTGGGTACCTGTAAAATGTATTGAAATACCTGTATTAGAAGGTGGGCGCCAGTAAAATATATTGGAACACCCGTATTAGAAGGTGGGTGCCTGTAAAATGTACTGAAATACCTGCATTAGAAGGTGGGCGCCTGTAAAATGTGTTGGAATACCCGCATTAGAAGGTGGGTGCCTGTAAATTGTACTGAAATACCCGCATTAGAAGGTGGGCGCCTGTAAAATGTACTGGAATACTCATATTAGAAGGTGGGCACCTGAAATTAAAATGCCCATATTTGGAGGTGGGATCCTTTACTGAAAATAAAAATACTTGTATTTGAAGGTGTGTGCCTTGAGTTGAAATAAAAATGCCCGATTTGAAGTTGGGCGCCAGAAAACATGATTTTTTTTTTTAAATAAAAAATAAAAAAATTGTGTTTGTTTTTGCAAGAAATGTTGAAAAGTGAAAAAGATAGAATCACATTTTGACTTAAGTTGGTACCAACAATTAGTATTGCGCATAAGAATTCCACCGTCTTTTTCTCAGCTAACCGAGATCAACATCAAAGTAATTCATATAGTTTCAAGGGGTACCTCAAACATACCTAAGTGTTGACAAGATTTGTTCGTCTTGTTTGAAATAAAGATTTCGAACTAACATATCCTCATATTTCAAGTGCCCTCACCACAAAGAAAGTCATAATTTTCACACATTGAAATATTTTGCTTTTAGGACATTTTGGAAAGTACACTCACGCTCTAAAAAGATATTCATGCATGCAATTGTGTACCATATGCTTGGTCTTCATGTAAGTATCCACTAATGTGAGAACACTTGGAATAGGATCATATAGGACTTGTTATTTGCTTGTAATGTGGGCTTGGGAAAGGTAGGATATTATTTTGGGTAAAAGTGACTAATTCTTCTTTGAACAAGCATTGTATCTGTGCTTTTGATATTTGTTGCACTTCGACGTTTGATCTTTTTTGTTGTATTATCCCTTTCTTTTGAATTTGTTTTGTCTTCCTTTGAATCGTTTGTTGTTGGAGTCCTTTTTTCCTCTTTTTCTCGGAATCCTTTTTTCTTTCTTTTTCCTTCTTTTGAAGTTTCTCCACCTTTGTTGGAGAATTTTTTATTCTTTGAGGAGTTTTTGCTTCTTCTCTTTGAAGTCATCTTTTCATTTTTATTCTTCTGGGACTTAGCATCTTTTATCTTTAACGTATTTGATCTTGGTTTTTTTATCCAAAATTTTCACATCTTATTGTGCTCAGGAAGGTTGGGCCAAGAGAGGGATAGTGCATTTAAGCACTCAAAGGAAATAGGCTAAAATATGGTTGTCCAAAGAAAAGGCTACAGGCTCAAAGGAGGATGCTAGGAAAAATGTCATTTGGTAGGCTATGAAAAGCACAATCGCGTCAAAGAAAGCCTACAATCCTTTCCCAAGCAAGTGTTACTCGTGATTTAGCCTCAACAGACATTTAGGCCAAGTTCTAGATCAACAATGCAATGCAATGATTTAACCTAAGGCTCACCACACAAATGCACAGGAAATGATGAGTTTAATTTCGTTCTTGTCTTCGATGTATGCAAGAGAATTCTTTCAAGTGTCACTAAGGTGTGATTAAGAGGTACCAAAAGAATCTATGATTTACCATGAAGTTGATCATCTCCATCATACCAAATATTTCTTCTTCATGCACACTCCTAACTATGTTGGTACCAATCAAGTCTAGAATTTGATACATTTTTGTTTGTTTGTTTGTTTTTTTATTTCTTTTTATTTTTGAAATAAAAAATGGGACCGAACTCAAATGAGAGTTGCCTACGTATCTTGTAGAAAATAAGAGTCAGGTCTGCGTAGTTCAGACAATTATAGTATAAGATGCCAAGCAAGCAAACAAACTTTTTTTTTGTAAAAGAGTATCAAACCCAAGAAAGGTTGCCTATGTATCTCATCGAGATAAGAATCAGATTCGCGTAGTTCGTGAATATATGAAATAAAATGTATGTATGGGAATGTATTCATGTGTTGAAGAAATGCAAGACAAAGAAAATCAAAGATACTGAGTATAAAAAAATTAGGTATAAAATTAGATGCAAAGGTATAGACAAACTTAGAGCGATGCCTCATAAGTTCGATGTTGATTAACATCTTCAGTGAAAGAGTGCTTCCCGAATGATCAAGGAACAATTATTATTGTGATCCCCCAATTGTTTGTGGAGATCACGCATTGTTGTGATAGTCTCATGATAGTTTTTGGGACATGTTGTGACTCCTTGATTGTCTGCGAGGGCATATTTTATTGTGTTGCTTCTTGAGATGCCTTTATAATTGTAAATTATCATGATCCTCCCCACCTGTAAGTCGAGACGATTCTCCAATAAAAATATGAGAAATGAGTTAAAGTAGGGAAGTTATAAAAAAAAATGAAAAGTGTGACCATTTGGTCAAAGACTCCTCCAATTTATCTACACGCTCCACTATATGTTGATGCTTCATAGAGTCCAAGGCTCTTGTGAAGTCCATGGATCATTTATCCTCAAGAATTAGAGAAGAGAGTGTTAAAGTTGTTCCCGAATCATAAGATTAAAAGGGATAGTGTTAGGCCATGTCGCCAAATAAGGCATTTAATTTGAACTAGGAGACCAATGTGGTACTCCCGTCAGTTCCAGGGATAATGTTATTCCTCGTTGAATCCCTAGTCTTGAAAGAGTGGAGGTGATTCACTGTAGTTTCATGACCTACAATGTTTGGGAGATGTGAAGAAAGACTTATGTCTCAAATTTTGAGACAAAAGTCAGGTCGAGACTGCGATAAGACAGAATGATATTTTTGAACTTTGAACTTGGAGAAATTGATCGACGCTTTTGAGAATTTCTGAGAACATCATTAGATTGTTTCAAAAATTTATCCTAGTTTGTAGTCCTAAAAAAATCATTTTGGAATAGCGGGAAATCGAACTCTCGGTAGATTTTGGTTCGTATTTAATCTGAGAGAAAGAGTAAAGAATATGATAAGTTTATTTGTTCTTAGTCCATTATGTGTTTAAATTTAGATTATTCTTATCAATCTCCACATAAAAGGCATGCCATCAGGTTATATAACATTTGACAAAATGTGGCTTCCTAATTGCGGAAACGATGCATTGAACCGTCCCGCCTAAGAAGTATGACCTATTTTCTAGAGTAAGAGTTTTTCTAGATATTCAAGAGTAGGATTGAATATTTCCGAGAAGGCACACTAACCTTATTGCACCAACTTTGAAACTAAGAATTCAAAAGAAAATTTGGGGGAGTTTGAGACTCTCCCCGCGAGAACCACAATGTGTCAGGTGTACGGCCAAAGACTCGATTGAAATGGCATGATAGTTAAATAAACTGGTGATAAATGTGCAATTTGGTGTATGAAATAATGAATCAAAAGATTGATAGTAATATAAAGAATTTATGTAAGTAATTAATAATATTTTATTTCTAAAATACAAATAATATACACTTCACAATGTATGAAACAAAAGAATCAAATAATTAAAAAATTGATATATGAAAATGCGAATAAAAATACCTCCCTCAATTGAAAATTTGAGTCTACGATGTTTAAAACCTGGATATCCTAGCGGAATCGCCAAACTGTTATGCCCTATTTTTACCAAGGTTAGATAAGGCACAACTTATAGACTCTAAAATGAAATAATTGTTGTATAGAGTCGCCACCTAGTTTTTTAAAGAAAAAATAAGAAAAACTTATTTGATTATTGACATGTATGACTCACGTTTTAGTCTACGAAAAATCATTTTAAATTATAGGTAAGGGTTCAAGTAATTATGAAGGAAATGTATTAAGCACCCTTCAAAATTCATAACTGTGGGTCTCGACTGAACTCATTTTTTCAAATTGAGGAAGAGATAAAAACATTAAACAAGTATAATAAACATGAAATATACACAAATAATAAAGTAAACCATAATAAAAGAAGCGGCCTAATTTTTGCCTAACGTTAATGAGATATACAATAATGAATTAAAAATATCATTCGAATAACATCCTTAGAAAGCAACCCTGGGTACCTGTAAAAACACTTAGTAAAAGTGTTAGTAATAAATAAAATATGAATAAAAATAAATAAATCAAATAATAACTTTAAAATAAAAACTCGTCTTGTGAACATGGAAGGCCTTCGAAATTGACGATAATTTCTTCATCGGCCAAATTTATAATTTTTGCTATATATGTGTATATGTATGACTTTTTATTGTGGAGGCCTCGAGAGTTGACAGAAACTTTTTCATTGGCCAAAAGTATAGTGCTTGCAAATATTTAAAAAATGTATATAACAATATTTAACAAAAATTTGTAGATAAAGATATATGTGAGGTGTTATAATGATGTTAGTACGAAAAATATGAAAAACAATGCTTGTAAGTATAAAAAAAATGTACACATATTTGTAAGGAAAATGAAGGACATGTCGTAACAATGTAAATATTATTTATAAAATATAAATACAATAAATAATATATGCACAAGTCAAAGGATAATGTATGAAAAAGTAGAAACAATATATAAAAATGTAATAAGCTTTTTGGTCAATAAAGTTTAACCCTCTTTAATGAAAAGTTTCCCCCTCTTATGTATACAATATGTGTATACGAAATATGTAAAAAAAAATATATATAAGATAATATAATTTAAATATTTAAATACTGTAAAATAAAATATATGTGTTAAAGTGTTAGGAAGATGTAAGCAAAATGTATAAAAAAATATATGCAAAAATGTGAAAAAATAGACAATATATATAAAATGTAGAGACAATATAAATGTGTGTGTGTGTGTAAAATGTAAATAAAGAAATATAAGTACAATATATATTAATACATATAAAAGTATTGTATGAATGAATGTAAAAACAAGACATAAATAAATATAAACACGATGTATATAAATAAAAGTAAAGGCAATGTGTAAATGTATATAAAAACAATTGCATAAGAAATGTAAAGTCAATGTATGGATAAATAAAGGCAAATGTATGAATAATGTAAATAAAAATGTATGAATACATATGCAAAGAGAAAAATGAGGCTAGTCTTGCTGGCCTTTATGAAAAGAAATGTATGTGAGGTAGTGTGTAAGTGTGTATGGAAAATGAGAGATCCCTCCCCCTTTTATAATACAAAATAACCCACTCTTTTGCCCAAAAAATAATAAACTTCCTCTCCTTGTCCCCTTAAGACATATCTTAGTCCTTAGGAATTTAGCAAAATGATTTATCATCTTTTTAACCAAAATGTAAAGATTCTTTGACCATAAGACGAAACCCTCAACCTATCATCTCAAATGTCAACTTTTTAAAAGGTGACAAGATTTTGATTTGATTGAATTATTGCTCAGTATTTAAAAATAATTGTTCTGACTTTTTGTATTTACGGACTATGCTAAATATATAATTAATGTCAAAAATATGTGTATCTAAATGTAACTATAAAAATATATAATTAAAAATGTAATCGATATTTTGAAAGATGTATTGTGTTGTAAAGAATAAATTATGTACAGTGCTATGTTGTGTACGTGTGTAGATGACTCTAAAAATATCGTGACTGTTAAAATTGTACAATGACAATAAATTCCTATTATTTATGAAACTAAGAACAATTATCAATAAATTATAAAAGTGAAAAGATGACAATAAATTAATAAAAAACCTAAAATAAGGGTAATTATCAATAAATTGTTAAAAAATGCATAAAAATTATATTTTGTGCTCTTTAACAATCAGAAGTCTGAAGACGTTAATTTTGAGCATGGAGAGCCAAAATTGGGTGTTAACACTCAGAATCTTATTTCTATGGGAAAAGGAAGAATAAGAAAACTAGATTTTCTTCTCCTTTTTGGACTGGGAGGAAATCTCTATAAATAGAGATTCTCCTAACCTAGAAAGACAATAAGTTTTCTATAAATACTTGCCCACCCAAGTATTGAGAGAGTTCGGATGTGAACTTAGGATCACTGTAGAAGACTGTCTAACTTGTGGATTCGCTTGAAGATATTTGTTCACGTTTCAAGAGGTAATTCTTGAATTAAATTTCAGCAAGCTTATGTATTCTAGCATGTTTATACGTGTTCTAGCATAAACGTATTGGTTGTATATTATTCATGTAAGCAGTATGATTCTGGTGTGCTTCCGTTGTGCATATAGTTTTCTAACCGAGGAAGGAGAAGAGCAAATGATCAAGATGACCATGATAATAATGCAAGTGATGTAAAAGAGCACCATGATATGACATTTCATAAAATCTTAGCAAAGGTTTAAGTACTTGAAAAATGAAGAGATATGATAAGTTATGTAGTGAAACGGATATTCAATAATTGTTGGTGGTATCTTTGATATAATGTAGTGCTCAAAATTATAAATTGTAAAGAGGATCTTGATATTAAATCTGGCAAATAGTGTGAAAAATTAAATCATTGGCCAAATAAAATACACAATTCCAATATATTTTATCCACTTAAAAAAATGATGTTGTGGATTTATAGTCTATAAATCCAGGTATAATGATAATGAAGTACACATAAATTATTGTGGTGAAAGTATGATGGTAAAATTTAAAGATGGCTTGTCCTTAAACATAAAGATTTTTTGCAAAATTTCGAAAGCAACACCTTTTAAGAGCTCTTTTGCTTTTTTTTAAAACTCATTGTACTTTTCATTTCTTAACAAATCAATTAGCAACATCCTAAATCAAATCCTGCATTACACACTATTTAACATTCTGAACAATTAAAAAAATCAATCTTTAAATAACCAAAGTTTTAATATTGAATAATTATTAAAAATACTAATGCAATAGTGGAACAATTTATGTTTTTATTGAAAGAAATAATTAGACGATTAAAGAAATTGTCTCAACATTTACTTAAATTGTCCGACAACTATGTTTAGTTATTGATCAAGTGATTAGTTGTCAGAATAACTATTATAGTTATGGAGCAATTTAACAATTATTGAAATAAATATGTGAACAATTAAAAAAATCTCCAAAACTATTAGTTTTTGCAATATATCACAAAAACAATCTCCTTGAATTATTACACAAAATCCACCAAATCATAGAAGAAGAAAAAAAATCTTTTTTTCCTTCAAATTATGAACAAAATTTATCAAAATAACAAAAATAAACCATAGAACAAATAAAAACAAAAAGAATACAATAAGTGACAGAAAAATGAAGTGTGACTTTGAAAAAACACCAAATCGGAGCAATATTTTTTTACATAATAAATTTCGTCTTTGTTAAATTCTATTTCTCTAACTTGAAATTAAAAAAACACTATCTTATATTTAAAGACAATGTCCGAATGAATTAACTTTACTGATGAAAAAAGAGAATGAGAAAGAAAAGAGAAGTACTTTTAATTTTGAAAAAAAAAGAAGCCTGAGAAGATGAAGAATGGCCTGTTGAGCTAGACTTTGTCACGCTTCGAAACTGCCCCATAGACGTGACAGGGTGCTTAGAGTCAGAAGTGACCCCAAGCTAACCTCATTGCATGGCATGACACTAAGAAGCATAAAATAGATTGAATAAATGGAAAAGCAGAATTAAGTTTGAAATAATCTTACATATCATAATAAAGAATCTAATATAAAACATATATGCGGAAATCTAACAGACTGTCTGGGCCACTACTAACAAGAGTGACTAGGAACCCCTAGCTCACCTTAATTGTTTGAAAACTGAAAGTAATGATTGAAATCAAAGATAGAGAAGTCATTTAATAATGAGGACACACTGATACGTCCAAACTTACACCTCAATTAAGAAGTATAAATGGTCAAAGTCAATTTATAGAACTCAACTGGAGTTGAGGTCCGTCCCTCAGGGAATTTACTACAGAAATATCTTTACTGACGCTCTAATTCAATTGTGGTTTATGTTTCCAAAATAAAGTAATTTACAGAAAGTAAATATTGGGTTGATGGTTTGTTTAAGTAACCAATGTTGAATTTATTATCAAAGTTATCAGAAGCAACAATAGTTTCAAGATTTTAGCAATTGATTAATGAGATTAGGATTGTGTTCCCCATGACCTTTAGTTCATTATCGAATTTATATACAAGCAACGATCCGTTGTTAGCATTACCCGTTCCTAGCAAGTTAGGTGCATCTAACGCTTTTCAGCCCTATTAGATGAATTTCACTCTTTTCCTCTCGGTCTTAGAGTGTTTTGATTGTTCACCCTTGCATACTTGTTAAAGAGATTATCTTCTCTCGAACTCAAATATTCCTAACAAGTTAGTGGAATATTATTCTTACTTTTTCCTAATTATCGCTTTTCTCTCGAACAAGTGATAAATACAGGCAGGTTCTAATATGTGCACTCATTAGAAAGAACTCATAATGAAATTAAGTTCAACAATTTCAGCTAACAACAAAGCATTACTAGTATTTTGAATTCGTAACTATGTTTTAGTAATGGTTCCCACAACCCTAGTTGTGGTATTTAGCCTCTCATAGTTTCAAGAACGCAAGCAGATGATATCATTGAAAGCATGGTAAATGAACTTACAATAATATAAAACCAAAAGTAATCTTGATTATCAACACTTAATTACAATCACCAAGTTTGATCTGAAGTAATCGAAAAAATGAAGTGTTTGAATATGGAAACTATCGTTTCTCCTTGCTCTCTAAGTTGCCACCTTCATTCCACGAGCAACTACACGGCTCGTCACTTTAACCACGACCCATCTGGTATTCAGTGGCCTTCAGTCTGAACATGATTCTCCAAGGCTTAGCACTACTTCTGTCTCACGAGCCCTCAAACGGCTCGTCAAAAGGACCACAGCCCATCTGGGGCTCCGTGGTCTTCACGCTGCACGTAGGCAGTTTTGAAGACTTCACTGCCTCTTCTTCAGGGGCCCTCAGACGGCTCGTCATCATGACCACGGCCCGTTTGGGGCTTCGTGGTGTTTGCTTCAGATCCATTTCCTTCCCTTTTTCTATCTTTCGCGTCCAAGTGTTTTACATGTTCAGACATCAAAGAACACATCATATCCACATAAACACACTCAAGTTCTCGCACTAATCCTTAGTTTTGAGCATCAAATGTGCAATGATTTCAAGGCACATCACACAACAAAGTTGCTCCAACGCTAGTTGAATCTGTACTAACCGCGAGCTAGATGGTGAACGTCAGAATCTATATTATCAAACAATATAGACAGAAAAGTATGCGATCAGTACTTGAAATGTACTGAGTATGAAGAAATGCATAAAGCATGATATCTGAACATGATAAGTCTGTAAAACATGCTGATGCAATGGCCAAGCAAACATAACATGAAAATTGATGATCTGATCTGAAATACACAGAACAAGGTCATGCAATAACTGAAAATCATATTGTATTGTGGGAGATATCATTAACCAACATAAATCATGTGAGCTACAACATGGAGTTCAGTATACTGCTCCCACACTGAAAAGAGTGTCCCACTTACCAATGTAAGTACCATGATATCTAAGTTAAGGTGGATCCACTAGCTAATGTCTAATTGAGACAAATTCTATGGTGGCACGTTGTTTTGGGTCTTAAGGATTGCTAATAAAGGTTCTGAATGCTAAACAAAAATCTTCAACCCAAAAACCCATTTGGTGCTGAGTATACTCCCAATAAAAACATACAGAAATTTGGAAATAGTAATAATCTGTACTACTAAATTATGATCTGATAACATACTAAGTAGCTCCTAAATTATAATAACTAAACATAATCTGAAAAATACTTTAATCGAAAGCATCCAAATCATGATATATGTAAATAGTGAAAGTCGCTTTATTCAAAAGCATCATAATTCATGAAAATCTGATAATCTGAGACATGCATATGAAAATAATATAATTCTGATCATGAAAATACTTGCATGCAATGGGTTCATGAAAATATCATTGAAAACATAAAATTATATCAATCATGAAAAAGACATTGAAATTCAATAAGAACTCATGAAAATCACATGAACCCTAGTTTTGGGAAAAATCATAATTTGAGAAATTGAGGTTTTTTGGGGACTCAATGGATGAAGAAGAACCCATTGATGAAGTTCTCACATACCTTAAATGAAAACCTAGCTTGAATCTTTCAATTGAGGCTTGAAATCTTGGAGCCCTAGTTCTTGCTTGAGGGGGGAGACTTTAGAGAGAAGAAACTTGTTTTGGGAGAATGAAAGTGAACAAGGAGGTTAGGGTATTTAGGTGTCACTTAAACCCACTCAGAATAGGTCAAAACGACGTAGTATATGAATTAAAAAAAGTGGAAAAAGACTTGAGTAACCCTGAATTATAACTGCTGGAACACATTCACAGAGGCCTTCCACGGACCGTACAACCCATCATTGTCTTGAAGGTGCTCGTGAATAGGAGGAGAACTAGGTTCCTGAAGGTCAACTTCTACGGACCCGTCCACGATCTGTATAATCTTATACGGATCATACAAGTGTCCGTGAAGGACAAGATTCCTGAGTCCTTGTTCCTTACATGGTCAGTAAGCCCATCTGCGAAACTCACCTCCAAAATTTCAATTTATGAGTTCAAGTCCACGGAACCCTTCATGGTCCGTGAAAGGGTCCGTACAAGCCCATTTTCTGCAACATTTCAGTTCTTTTAGTTTCCAAGGTCTGATATGATCTTAGGAACTTCCAAGGTGTTACAGACTTGTTTGAAGACTAGATACAAAGAGCCCGTGCAAGCACATGAGGGTTTGAACGCATGAAGTAGCTACACATATAAGTTGACAAAATTGGTACCATGACACACTCAGTCAAAGCTGCTCAATTGTGCCTTCTTATAAAAGAGAATATGTCGGAAAAAGAATGGAGAAGAAAATTTTTATTTTCAAACTCCAATTTTTAAATATTCTAATTTAACCCCTCTAACTTAATTAATATTTAATAAAGGGAAAAGGCTCATAAATACCCCTAACCTATGGAAAAAAACTCATAAATATCCTTCTTCCACCTTTGGGTCAAAAAAACCTTGAAGGTTTATGTTTGGGGTCAAACATACTCCTCAACATAGCAGAAAAATATTTAGGTAATTTTAACTTTTTAAAAAGTCACGTGGCATTTTCTAATTGGTGCCCCATTTTAATTAACAATAATTCAAACCCACCCAAATTTTAAAATCCAAATCCATTATTGACCCGTTTTTCCCACAAAATTAATTCCACATTCTTTTTCTCCTTCAAAATCCATCATCTAGTCTTCTTCCTCGTAAGTTCTTCTTCCTCTTCCTTTTATTGTTTTCGTTTCTAAAAATTATCCAACACAACAATCAAATAATGTATATTTTTGAGAAAATGAATATTTAATTTCATGGGTGAAATATATCCGATGTGACTTTTAAATTATTAATCATCAATGTCACGTAAGGTAGGAATTCATCATCGTGTCATTCCTAATAACCACAAGTACTGAAACCTTATCAAAACAAACATATATTAAATTTCATATAAAATTTCAGTAACCAAATCCAAAAAATTGAAGTTAAACTATTAAGTTTCTTGGAAAAATTGAATTTACAACAAAATGGAGACATTGGTAAAATCTAAGTCGAACATTTATAGAAGTTTTGGCCATAAAATTGTTCCGCAATCACATCTGTGCGACTGGGAAGAAGAAGAAGAAGAAGAAGAAGAAATTATCCAACACAACAATCAAATAATGTATATTTTTGAGAAAATGAATATTTAATTTCATGGGTGAAATATATCCGATGTGACTTTTAAATTATTAATCATCAATGTCACGTAAGGTAGGAATTCATCATCGTGTCATTCCTAATAACCACAAGTACTGAAACCTTATCAAAACAAACATATATTAAATTTCATATAAAATTTCAGTAACCAAATCCAAAAAATTGAAGTTAAACTATTAAGTTTCTTGGAAAAATTGAATTTACAACAAAATGGAGACATTGGTAAAATCTAAGTCGAACATTTATAGAAGTTTTGGCCATAAAATTGTTCCGCAATCACATCTGTGCGACTGGGAAGTAGTAGTTTGAATCGTCAGCAAAAGGTTAAGTGTATGTTTTCACCCACGAAATTAAATATTCGGAAGAAGTAGTTTGAATCGTCAGCAAAAGGTTAAGTGTATGTTTTCACCCACGAAATTAAATATTCGTTTAAGGTTAAGTGTATGTTTTCACCCACGAAATTAAATATTCGTTTCTCAAAAATATACATTATTTGATTGTTGTGTTGAATAGTTTTGAGAAACGAAAACAATAAAAGGAAGAGGAAGAAGAACTTACGAGGAAGAAGACTAGATGATGGATTTTGGAGGAGAAAAAGAATGTGGGATTAATTTTGTGGGAAAAACGGGTCAATAATGGGTTTGAATTTTAAAATTTGGGCGGATTTGAATTATTGTGAATTAAAATGGGGCTCCAATTAGAAAATGCCACGTGGCTTTTTAAAAAGTTAAAATTACCTAAATATTTTTCTGTTATGTTGAGGGGTATGTTTGAGCCCAAACATAAACCTTAAGGGGTCGTTTGGTTTGAATACAAGTTATGATGAGATTAATTATGCTGAAATAAGTTATAATAAGATTAGTTATGCTGAGAGTAGTTTTTATTGCTTGTTTGGTTTGTCATATTCAAACTTATATTCATTACATGATTTTTAAGAATAAGTTGTTTGTTTACAAAAATACCCTCCACTTTATTTAGTTTTTTTTTATATTTTCTTTGCAAGCTTTAGTCATTCATTCTTAAAATAAAATTTTCATATTATTTGGCTTAAATATTTTTGTGTGTGCATTTCCATGATTGTGCCGTGTATTTTTAAAATTAATTTTTCATCTTATTTAACTTAAAAATTAAAATTTTATCTTATTTAAATTAAAAATAAAATTTCCATCTTATTTAGCTTAAGAAAAAACATTCATCTTATTTAGTTTTAAAATAAAAATTCCATCTTATTTAGCTTTAAAATAAAATTTCCATCTTATTTAGCTTTAAAATAAAACTTTCATCTTATTTAGTTTAAAAATAAAAATTTAATCTTATTTAGCTTAAAAATAAAATTTTAATCTTATTTAGCTTAAAAATAGAACTTCCATTTTAAGTTTATCAAAGTAAAAGAAAATGTATTATTAAAGTTATCTACATTTTAATTGATACGTAAAATATAATTTTTAAGTGAGTAATAAACTACTTAATTAAAAATATGTAATTTAATAGTGGAGTGAATATTTTAAGAGAAATCAAAATATAAATAAACATAAGAATTAGGCAAATAAATTCAACTTATAATATATTCATAAATAAAAATTATATTTATAAAATGTAATTTTTTAATAGAAAAATATATTATTATAAAAACAACAATTAATTAAGGTTGTGAATGTTATTATAGTTGTTAAAAATTATGTTAATATACATGAATGCAAAAATAGTGTACAAAAGAGAGTTTAAAAAGAATAATTTTGTTATTACACATACTTTATCACAGGATAAGTTATCATGTGATTACTATTCCACCCCAACGAGGAATAACTTATCCCAGTACTATTTATTAATCGTGGGACTTATCTCATCCTATGAAACCAAACAAGGGATTAAGAGACACTAAAGTTTTATCCCATGACAACTTTCTCACCAAACGATTCCTAAGGGTATTTTTAAATCCAAAGGTGGAAGAAGAATATTTATGAGCCTTTTCACTTTAATAAATAAAGTAAGAGAAGATAGAAAAGTTGAGTGGAACCCACTTATCAGTTTTATCCCTAAATTGAATATTTGAACGCTCTTGTGAACAATTTCTCTACTATCATTACCTTACCGAAAATTTTTAATATGGTTGAGGCACAACCAACGATAGTTGTGTGAGGCCCCATTAACTTTTCGACAAGTGTTTTAGTGGGTTCCATTTTACACTACACACACTCTCACCTTCTTTTTCTCAAATTCCCCCCTTTTCCTCATTAAGTATTTTAGCTCTTTTTTTGTTAATAGTCTTAGATCTTTATTTAACAAAATTAAATAGAAATAAATAAATTAATATCAATCCAAATTTTGAGTCTTTTTTCCCCATATTTGCTAATATGATTTAAAGATTGAACTCTCATTATAATTATAGTCTTCTTTCCTTGATTTATGTTTTTTTTGTTGATTATTTAAATTTTTAACTTAAAGATCATTGATAATTGCAATAACAAATATAAAATTTAAAAAGAATTATTTCTAAAAAGTATTTTGAAGGAGAAGTGGTTTTAGAATACTTATAGGTGTGCTCTCACTTACTCATTGATGAGCTTTTTTATGTATGGTTTTTTTTTTAAGATTTAGTTCTGATACATCAAGATATTTTGATGATAGTTAAATTAACTAATGATGAATAATTAAAGGACTAACAACAAGTCATTTTGAACATAAAATCAAATTTTAAAATCATCAAAATAAAATTACAAATCAAACTAAAAAGTAAAGAAATAGAATTAAATTCATATAAAGGTAATACCTAGATTACAAACGAAAAGAGTAAAAATTTAATTTCACACTCACACACTAATTTCTCATTCAATTTTTTTTTGAATTTATATAATTAGTTTGGTGTGGTTTTTAGATTTATTTTTACTTGAAATCAAAACTAATTATGTCAATTTTTAAAAATTAAAAATTAAGATAAAATCAAGTAAAATAAATATTCAATCTGATTAGATTTTTATTTAGTTCGATTTTCGATATTCAGTGTAAATATAATTTTTTTGTGAATTTCTCATTCAAAATTTATCTTTTCGAGGTATTCTAGGAGTTTGATTCAATTTTTTGAGATATAAAATAAAAATTTTCAAATATTTTTTAAGGACTACTAGAAATAATTATGTTTTAGTTGATTTAGTTAAGAGGTAGAAGGACATTTTTTTTAATTGATTTAGTTGAGGAAGAAATGATTAATGTGAAAGGAAGAGCTAATCAAGTTACTAATTAGTAAAAATACATAAAAAAATTTAAAAAGAAAAAGAAAAGAGAACAGTGAAAAAGAAAGGAACATGGTACGGATGGAAATTAGAGAAAAGGAAGGTTAGAGTGTAGGATAAAATGGAACCACTAAAACACTGGTTAAAAAGTTAATGAAGCTTTACACGATTATAGTTGGTTGTACCCGCAACCCTGTTAAACCCTTTGAATAAATTTCAGATAGGTCTTGAAGAAGTAGAGAATGGCGTCTTCTTCCACAACTCTGGGCATTTCCATTAGACTTGGATGTTGGAGCAATGAACATCTACTTTGGGGTCAACCCAGAAGTAGAACTAATGTCGCCTTGCCACTTCATTCTTCTTCCTCTCTTCTCACTTTCTCTCGCCGTCGAAACAATAGTGCTATCACTTCTTCCGACAAAAAGAAAAAGGTACTACCTTTGTAAAATAACCAATTTTATCTATACATTTCTCCCCAATTTATTTTGATATTTAAAGGGGTAGATGTTATTCTTTTAGATTATCTTGTGGGTGGGAAAAGGGGCAAGAACGAAAATGCGTTTACTAGGGATCAGAGTACATGAGCTGTACAGTAAGAAGCAAGAGTTTTTTTTTAAAAAAAATACACTTGAAGAATTTAGGATAGTTCATTTTAGAATTGTTTTTTCATAAAGAAAGAATCAAATTCATTAAGTGAGAATTGAAAAGAAATTGAAGTTTATGAAAGTTTTGTAATCTGGTAGTTTGTGAAATGTTTGTGCTTAAATTGTATTTCATACTGATTCCCATGCTCCCCGTTAAGCAATTTTCTTGTGCTTTCTGATGTAGGTTGTTGTTTATGGATTTATTATTTACTTGAATCATTAGAAACTTTAATGTGCTTGTATGTGTAAGTACGTTATGCTTCGCAAACATATGCTAAGGGATGATTGATGGTGGTGCCCCTGGTGGCCTACACATGAGCAATTCTGATTTTATATGATTGTTTCAGGTATTACCATGCTAATACCTGACATGAAAAAAGTTCCAAGTCAATAGTATAGTTCTTCATGTGCCATATTAATGTAGTTGAATAAAGCAAAGGAAAAGCATCATACATTGCCGTAACTTTTTGTTAATGTTTAACATCTTAAGGATATTCTTCATCAAAAACATCTAAAGGAAATTGCACCTTGTAGGCTTGTATTTCAACAGCAGTTGTTGCTCCAGTCAAATTACTTGTCCAGTGCTACTTTATAGGTTTTACAGTTGACGAGATGGTTTACAAATTACTTTGTTTTTGTAATTTTGCCAAACAGTTTTGATGTTCTCGATCTACTGCCCTGCTGCTTTAAGTATAAGGATCAACACCAGGAGACAAATCTTTTTCCGTGTAATTGTATTTGATGATATATAGATTAGTGATTTTCCAATCCATACATGTAACACTAACTTTGTAGCTTTTACAGTTGATGAGGTGGTTTAGATTTTCTGCAGCTATTTTATTCTGGTACATGTGAATATCCATCAAAGAGAATCATGTCCCATGAGCTTCTTCTTGTGCACGTTAATGTCCATCAGGAAACCTTTCTCAGGCTGATGGAATCCCATTCCTGTCTTATCTTTTCTGGGATGTAGAGTGTAACTCTCCTTTTAGTTAGCCTGCTGAATGTACATGATTTTTAATGTGGTTTGATCTTTTGAGATATTTCACTTGAATATTCAAAGTATTTTCCTTAACTTAGGAGTTTGTTAGAAACATATCTTTGTTTTGCTTTCTTACACATACTTGCTCATGAACTTTGATATCCTCAACAACCTCTCCTTTAAAGCAGAATTATTGTATTAAACACCTTTTACTATTGTTTACTAAACCTGAGGCTCTGCTTGCTTCCTGTTTAGAGTTCACCTAGGAAAGATACCGAGGAAGTTGATGATATAGATGAAGATGCTTTTGAGGCACTCTTTCAGCTGCTGGAAGAAGATCTGAAAAATGATGACCTATCCTTGAACGATGATGATGATATAACTGAGGAGGACCTCGCGAAGCTTGAACGTGAACTGGAGGAGGCACTGAAGGATGATGAACTACTAGGAGAAATTGCCTCAATTGCCAATGAGAAAATCGAGAGTAGTAAGGCTGAAGATGAAGAAGCAGTAGCAGAAGATGCCAATGAAGATGATGAAGATGAAGATATGCTAGTGAAATTGAAAAATTGGCAACTTAAGAAACTGGCATATGCCTTGAGAAAGGGACGACGTAAGTTAAATGTAAGCTCAAATCTTAATTTAGTCTTCTCAAATTATGATGCCGCAATTTCATTATAGCTACTCATTACTCTTGAGTGTTAAGGCCACTTTGGTTGTACTCTGGCTCTTCGAGTATTCCAGCATTAAGCACAGTGCTAAGAACGTTGGTGCTATCTATCCATGTGTCTAAAGTTTTCAAATGCTTGGGCAAAATTTATATTTGCTAATCTCATTTTTTCCTATGTACTTTCATTCTTCAGATTCTATTGTTTTTGTAGCCTATAGCTGGACATATGCTTTTGGCTTGCATTGTATTCTTGATGTTAATTAGTCAAAATTATACTTATTTGCACTGGAAGCATATTATTGATTATTTTGCATTTGGTATTCAGTTTTCTGCTAGATAAAGTCATCATAAGTTTAGATGGGAAGTTTCAGAACCTGTAGCAGGATTGGAAGAGCAGAAAAATATGGAACTGCTTCTTCTGACCTCTACTACCTATTTCAAGAGAACATGCCTAGTGGTGCTAATTTAGAACTTATAATTAACTCTTCCCATCCAGATAAAAAATCTTGCTGCTGACCTATGCCTTGATAGAGCTGTTGTTCTTGAAATACTTCGCAATCCTCCGCCAAATCTTTTGTTGCTGAGTGCTGCCTTACCTGATGAACCTGTCCCCAGAATGTTAGAGCCTGAAAGCAAACCCCAGGAGACTGTTCCCATCGAGATGAGTGATGCTGCGAAGCTAGATGCTAAGGTGGAAGCACCAGTTCATGTGATGCAAAGTAGTTGGTCTGCTCAAAAGAGACTAAAGAAAGTCCAATTAGAAACCCTTGAACAAGTTTATAGACGATCGAAGCGGCCCACTGTAAGTCCCTTTACTTCTCTATTTGAATTTCATATCTGAATATAAAGCTTCTGCATATTACTGCTTAATTCTGCACTTGAACAATGGGTCTTTGGTGTGAGTAAATGGAAAACTATCCAATCTGAAATATCATCAAGTCTGGGATATGAATATTAGTGACTGAGGCCGAAAATGTTGTGTGGTGGTTCTTATCACCTTGGAGTTTAGGGACCAAGTATAATCTGGGATAAGTGAATCTGCTTTCTTGCTCTCGATATCCAAATCTCAACACATCTGTCCTCTCTGTGTGCAGTTCCCCTTTTTATCTGTGTTTGTTGTTTTTATGTTTATCTTTTTTCTGTTATTTTCCTTATTTCTTCAGGATGAGCATGGATGTGATGAGAATATTAAGACACCTGTTCAATTTCAAAAATAAATACATATTAAGACACTTATTTCAGGTTATCTGTTCTGCTCTAATATCTTTGTAGTTGGCAGTTGAGTAAAAATTGTGAAAAAAATTAAGGTGAATTGAGTGGTTACTGCAAGTTGTAAGCCAAAAGTCAGGAGATTTAAGATAGTATTAACTTTAGAACTGTTTTGATAAATCTAAGAAATGACGTCCTAGAAAGGCAACCCCTTGCGATCGGCACCTCTTATTGGTTTATCTATATGTTCAATCAGCCTAATACCTTTCTTCCCTTCTATTCATAGTTCAAATGCGTCCTAGTTCCCCTATTATTAGGAACCACCAAGTTAAAGTACTTGGATCACATAATTGAACCCTATCATTGAAATCCCAACTTATTTGGGACTGAGGTGTAGTAGTTGTTGTACATAATTGAAGTTATGCTTGTATTACTATTATCACGCACCAGATGACTAGTTCTTTTTTTCCATTTAAAATATTGGGGGTAGGGGAGGGGATTCAATGACTAGTTTGAAGTGGTTGGATGTCAGGGTTCTTCTTGTTTGCTCTGTAAATTGATGATGTTTCTCTTTTCAATGCACAATTGACTGAATTGTTTCTCTTTTACATACTGTGGTATCGTTAATAGATATAAACTAGGGATACTGATGATCTATTTAGAAAACCCAGTTTGAGTTAGTAGGCACTGCTAAATCATTCTATTATTGCACTTCCTGTGTGATTCGTGACTCCTCATATTGGTATCTCCGAACTCTACGATTAAATGGATATGTAGCTTGCTTGTTGATGTAGTTGCATACAATTGCTAAGTGCTATACCTAGGATGAAACAAAGAGATTGTTATCCTTATACTCTCTTTATTGTTGTGATGCAGAATGCCATGATTAGCAGCATTGTGCATGTGACAAATCTTCCTCGAAAAAGAGTTCTGAAATGGTTTGAAGACAGACGGTCTGAAGAAGGGGTTCCTGATCATCGGCTTCCATACCAACCATCGTCTATATCTGAATAGTACTTTCCTTGTAAATACCAGCTAAAACAAGTAATTTCTACATGTGAAACCGGCTTCTCATGCTATGTATCAGATACCAGGATTATTTGATACCGTCAGCTTCCTTTTGCTATTTACTTACTGAAGCTATAACAACAGGAGTAAATAGCAATATATCCTCTGTAAAGGAAAGACGGTGATCAACAGAAAGAAATGAACATCTTTAGTGCTTTTTTCTGTTCCTATTTTCTTTAGGTCCATTGAGTCAACTATGTATACATTTTTTTGAACATTCCAGCATATCTTGTGTTTTGAACACTACGGGGCCGTTTGGTTACTGGATAAGGGCAAAGTTAATACATGAATAACTTGGTTATTCATGTATTAATTTTTATACCATGTTTGGTTTGTAAATAGAATAAAAGTTATCCTTGTGTTAGTTTTATACAATGTTTGATTATATTTTTGTAATTCTACATAACTAATACTCACATAAATATAGAAAACCGAAAAACCAAACCGAACCAAATTAATTCGGTTTTTCGGTGTCGGTTTTTCGGTTCGGTTTCGGTGTTTTTTTTTCGGTTTTTCGGTTCGGTATTCGGTGTCAGGGTAAGAAAAATTCGGTGCACCGAAAAACCGAAATTTTATTAACTAAATTTAAAATAATATTTTAATTTTATTAATTATATACTTGGTAACTTGTGTTTGTGACTCCTATTGTTTTTTATTTGAATGAAGTTGAATATTAAGGCCTTTTTAACTTTGTATTGTTTTAACTTTTAAATTTCAAGTGTTGAATTCTTGGTTTAAATTGTTGGCTGCTATTACAAAGAGTGTTTGTTGAAACAAAAAATCGGAAAGAGAAAAAAAAACTTCTTTAGTTCTTTGTTGGAAACTTTAACTATTAAATATGTTAATTGATTATTTCGAGTTTTCAACTTTTATCTTTAGTTAAACGTTTTGATAATTTAATTTTCACTTTATTTTTTATTTGCTTGCACCGAAAAATCGTTTTAAAAACACCGAATTAAACCGAACCGAAGTTTAAAAAACCGAACCGAACCGAACCGAAATATTTTGGTTTGGTATTTGGTGCACATTTTTTCAAAACCGAACACCGAACCGAAATTTAAGAAAATCGAACCGAAGAACCGAATGCCCACCCCTAGTTGATAGGTTTTTAAATATTGTATAAAAGTTATTTATGTATTAATTTTATACGGTGTTTGGTTGGTAAGTTTAAAATGTTGTATAAAAATTATTCCTGCATTAGTTTTATACAATGTTTGGTTGTGTTTTAGTGAATCCACATAATTAATACTTACATAACTTATGAGGAAATCTATGTATAATTTTATGCAGGGTAGAAGGTGGAATAAGTTATGTGGGTATTAGTTATACATGGATTAAATAATATATTTACATATTTACCCTTATTAATTAACTTTTAATTTTTTTTAATTATGTGTGCTTTTAAAAAAGTTACTATTTATTTTTGTCTTGATAGTTGCTTAATTATTTTTAGTTTCTTTGCTTTATTTTTTATTAATTATTTTCTTTGGCGATAAGATAGTGCCGGTTAATTGTAATTAGTTCTTTACTTAGTTTCTTTGCTTTATTTTTTATTAATTATTTTCTTTGGCGATAAGATAGTGCCGGTTAATTGTAATTAGTTCTTTACTTAGTTTCTTTGCTTTATTTTTTATTAATTATTTTCTTTGGCGATAAGATAGTGCCGGTTAATTGTAATTAGTTCTTTACTTAGTTTCTTTGCAACGCACGGCCAATACATGTATTATAATATTTTTAGTTATTTCTTATTTACTTAATTACTTATCCTATTCAATACAAATTACTTAACTGCTTTTAGTTATTTGTTATTTACTTTAGTGTTTTTAGCTATTGACATTTATTTAAATTTTAATGTGTTATTAAGATAGTTGTTTATTTTAATGGATATAATAAATATTAGCTCGCTAAACATTTTTGGAATTAAGAAATAAAAATTAGTTTACTGTATTGTAATTTGTACATAACTAAATCATGTATAACTAATACCTATATAATTAAACCCTGCATAACTAAACCATGCATAATTAATACCTGCATAACTAAACCCTGCATAACTAATACCTGCATAATTAATACCTGCATAACTAAACCTTGCATAACTAATACCTGCATAACTAAACCCTGCATAACTAATACCTGCATAACTCTAACCAGTAACCAAACGGCTCCTACATGTTCTTCAGGTATGTTAATAATGCTTCATTTAAATTAACATATTACTACGTTATTTTTGTTCCAGTAGTACTATGTAATAATTTTCCCTTTCAATAAATATGCCCCATTTAGAAAAAAAAAAAAAACCAAAAAATCTTAATACTCTGTAAAAGTGAAAAGTTTGAGTCTTCTGTTTTATGTTTAAAATTTTGTTCTGCATTGTCAGTCAAGTAACAACCAAATTTGAAGTCACATTTAATACTAGCTAGTTGTTGAATGAAAAATAATAATTATACTTTCATTTGGATATTTCTTATCAAATGGGTCAAGTTTTTCCGTTTTAGTTTTTTGTTGTCAATGAAAATTATCAAATCAATAAGCACTAACACTAAAATAAATTCGTTAAAGTAGCTAAAAAAAGATTATTCATATTATTGATTAACGATAAAATATTACAATATAAAATTTGTAATCTATTCAAATCTATTAATTAGTGACCGTATAACAAAATGGAACAAATGAAGAAGAAAAAAAACTTGTGCGGGCGGAACGGGGCGGGTGTATATGAGTGTGGATGCGGGTCGGATGAATGTGGGTGACAATGCTAGGCGGGCGGAGCAGGGCGGGTTGAAATTTTGCAGGTTAAGATAAAACCCGCGCCACCCCCACCCCACTTCATTGTCATCCCTACCCACTGTAGGGCTGGCAAGGGGATCGGAAAAGCCCGGACCGGTCCAGTATTGGCTAGTGTCCCGGAGTGCTGGTCCCGGTCCCGGGGAGCGACGTGGGATGGGGGGATAAGGGGTGGGGGACGCGGGATAGGATGGGACTGCGAATTGTCCCGATCGACCCTGGTGGGTTTGGCCCGGTTCGTCCTGGCTGAACCGGTCGGGTATTGTGGGACAATAAATTTGGATTGTTTTTCTTAAAAAAGCTAGCTGTTGGGAACAGTTGGCCCAACGGCTAGTGCCCCCCCCCCCCCCCCCAAAGCGCTATTTCAGCCATTTACACCCCTAAACACCCCCTACCCTTACAACTTTTATTTTAACCCCAAAATTTCATAAAATATATTTTAGTCCAATTTTTACATTATAAATATCCCTTTATTACTCACTATTTCTCAGAAATTATCTACTCTCTCATTTATATTATTGCATTCTTGAATCTTGATTCTACTAATCTCAATGGTATTATGTAGATCCTTTGGTACATTCGTTAAAGTAGCTTCCTCAATGATAGGAGACATTTTCTAAATGCTACTATCATTCAAGAGGTGATTCTTTATTTTAGAAACTCTAAAAACAAGATGGATAATTTTGTCCTTAAGATTGATTTTAAAAAGGTTTTTGATAAATTGAAAGAGTCTTTTATTTACGAAACTTTTAAATTCTCCAAAAAAGTGCTCTCATCATAAGTTGTATCTCGACTATCACAACCTCTATTCTAGTTAATACATCTAAAATAGACTTCTAATGTTTCACCCCTCCATTAACGTGATCCGATGTCACCTTATATTTTTATTCTTTGTATGAAAATGTTTTTTGTCCATATTAATTGCCAAATTGACATATGTATTTGGTAGCTCATTAAAATTTGTCTTAATGCTCCGCCTCTCCCTAATCTTTTCTATGTTGATGAACCCACTTTTATGTCTAGCGCTCATCCAAATAGTATCAACATTATTAATAACTCCCTTAAAAAGTTATGTGCCCTCTCTGGCCAATCAATCTAAATAAAAATTAGCTTTTGTAAAAATTGTGTCAATAGTTTCGTGGGGTTGGTTACTTCCATCTTGGTATCAAAAAAGTCCTTTTACTTAGACAAATAATTGGGGTTTTCAATTCTTACCCATACTCTAAGGCCCTTAGACTTCAATTTTATTGTAGACAATATCTGTACCAAACTTGTAAACAGAAAAGCTGTTAGAATTACGACCTCCTTAATTCTTCACTGGAGCACGTATGAGTAACACGTTCCTTAATTATTTAGTAGTTCAAAGTTAAACAAAGAACCGAGCTATAGTTCAGAAAAGTTAAACTCAACTTTTAATTACTTCAGAACTTCAAACTACAAACGAAAACACAACACTGTAATCTAGAAAATTATAAACTCTAATTCCTAGACTACGAACATAAACTACCAGGCTTATGTTCACCCCAAACCTCAAGTCTCCACGTAACTTGAAAAACGACTCAACCTAAACTCTACTTCAAACTCAAAACAAATAAACTCGAAAACTCAAATACTAAACAAAATAAACTCTTTTGATTTGAAACTTCGCAGCACCACAGGAAACTTCACACAGAACTCCCACAAAGACTTGATTATGTCCTTAACTCGTTTTTCTCTCTTTGAAGGTGAGTAAGTCTATCTAGAGAAAACTCTTCTCTATATAGACTTGTCCGCTTGACAACTCTTCCTTCTTCAACTTGAATTAACCTTCCTTCTTCCACTCGGACTTGTCAAACAATTCCTACTAATTGTAGAAATCCTTCTTTGACTTGAATTCTTCTGACTATGACATATTACGTATTAAATTATCTCGTCTCCTACTTCTGTTAGGATTTTTCTAGAACGTACATTTGACTTGTTTCTTACATGTGACTTATCTTTTGTCAATCTTCAAAATCAGCTTGACTCAACAAAAGCAAATTTGCTAAATTATATTGAACTCCTTGTCCTAGCTACCCTTAACACGTACGGTATCAAACTACATTACACAATTCTTTAAATTGCCTCAAACAACCTTCAAATCCATTAATAATTACAGCAAAACTTGTTATGGGGACCACCATTAAGAAAGAAATGCACTAATTGATTGGGATCAAGTGGCTAAGTCTAAGGCAAAAGACGATCTTGACATTATTAAAGCAATGGCTAAGAACAAAGTCATCCTTACTAACCTAGCTTGGAGATTATTGAAGAAAATTATAACAAAAGAACTGCAATTTATTTTAGTCTTGCATGATTGTTATACGTTACAATGACATGGGTATAACAGGAGAGTTTACCTATACAAGTTTAGGTGTATAATGACTCTTTCAATTAGTTTTTGTGTCGGCTAAGGACACACCACGAAGGATAGTATTCTATCCAGGTTGGGAGTGTCTATCATCCCCCCGCAAGCTAGTGTAGGGATTTCGGACAACACCTAGCTTGGTGTGTAACACCTGAAATTGATGCTTAGGCAATTGTTTCGTGAGAATATCCGCAATTTGAAGCTTGGAAGGAATGAATTTGGTTTCCATTGCACCATGAACCACCTTCTCGCGTACAAAATGGTAATTAAGTTCAACATGCTTAGTGCGAGCATGTAATACCGGATTTGCCGTGAGATGGAGAGCACTGATATTATCTGTGAACAACAATGGAGGACGAGATAAGGAATTGCCAATATCCTTTAACAGATAAGTGACCCACGTCAATTCTGCAGCTAGAGAAGCCAATGATCTATACTCAGCTTCGGCGCTAGACTTAGCCACTGTATATGTTGCTTCTTCGACGACCAACTGATGCAATTAGCTCCAAGAAAGACACAGAGCCCTGTGGTAGACCTTTGGGTAAGGGGACAGCCAGCCCAATCCGCATCCGAAAAGCCTACGAGGATGAGGGATGACCTAGCTGAGATACGCAGACCCAAGTCAGGAGTGCCGGCGAGATAGTGAAGGACTCTTTTAACACCTTTCCAATGTACATCAGTGGGACTTTGCATAAACTGACATAAGAGATTAACTGAGTAGGATATCTCAGGTCTCGTGAGAGTGAGATATTGCAGTGAGCCAACAATGCTGCGATAATCAGAGGCAGTGACAGGTGAGTCGGATGAAGAATGTAGATCATGTTTGAGAGTAAGTGGTGTATGAATAGCTCTTGCATCCAGCATATTTGTACGATTAAGAATATTCGACACATATCTACGCTGGCTAAGAAAAAGACCATCAGAGTTGCGGTGTACCTCGACTCCAAGAAAGTAATGCCTTCTCCCATATCCGCCATTGCAAAGTGAGATTGAAGCTTGTCCACGAGAGTATTCAGAAGCAGAGGATGGCTGCCCGTCAATATGATATCATCCACATAAAGGAGTAAGAATATAGAGGCTTTTGTGGAATGGAACACAAACAACGACGGATCTGCTTTACTATAAGAAAATCCAAGATGAAGAACATATGAGCTGAATTTTCAAAACCATGCCCTTGGGGCTTGTTTCAAGCCATAGATAACTTTCTTTAATAAGCAAACATGATTAGGAAATATAGGATCAAGAAAACCCGGAGGTTGCTCCATAAAGACTGTTTCAGAGAGATCACCATGTAAAAATGCATTTTTGACGTCGAGTTGTTTGATATGCCATTTAAATGTGACAGCAATAGAAAAGACTAGTCGGATTGTGGTAGCTTTGACAACTGGACTAAATGTGTCATCAAAGTCGACTCCTTCAAGCTGATTATATCCCTTTGCAACCAAACGCGCTTTGAAACGTTCCACTGATCCATCAGGCTTTAGCTTAGTCTTGAATACCCATCGAGAGCCGACAACATTCATTTGATGATGATGAGGGACCAATTTCCAAGTATTATTTGACTTCAGGGCTTGTAATTCCTCATTCATTGCAGTCAACCAGTAAGGCTTAGTCAGGGCTGTTTTGATGGTTTTAGGCTCAGACATATACTTTGAAGTGAACCTGCAAAGGTCAGGGATTGACATGAGGGATTTGGAAGTGTTTGGGTCTTTGCTCGTGTAAGCATATGATGGTTGTTTGTTGCATAATTAGGTGTAGTCGAGATGGTAGCAGATGTGGTAGGAGGACACAGCAAAGGTGGGGGTTCAACAAATAAATCAATACCTGGTATGGTCTAAGGATTAAGACTGGATGAAGTGGCAGAAGATTTTGATGATGATGAGTAATCAGTTTTTGAAGCAGCAGCTGTTTCGACGCTCGGCAGTGGCGAGGAACCAATCATATGACTTGAGCTTTGGCTATATTGTGTTGTATCTATATGTCCAGTAAACTCATTTGATGTACCAGATCCTTCAGATGTTGCAGTTAGTTGTGGCTCCAAAGGTTGCTGGTTGACGGAAACTAGAGGACCAAAAACACCAAGTTCACCATCAATGTTTGAAGATGAGATGGACACATCATATGGTTCTTTCTCAGTAGGAGATTGAGAACTTTTCTATTGAAGAAATTCCCGAAAAGTGGTGAGGTGTGAGTTGGTTAAATTTGCAGAAAATTCATCACTACTAGAAACATAAGGTAAGTAGGACTCATCAAAAATGACATGCCGTGATATGAAAACCTTTCGTGTTTGAGGATGATAACATTTGTATCCCTTGTGAAGCAAACTATATCCGATGAATACTCAAGGATAAGTTTTTGGTTGAAATTTATGTTTATTCTGTCCTTTGAGGTAGGGAAAACAACGACATCCAAAAACTTTTAAAGTATTGTAATTCGGTTCTTGCTCATATATCTTAGAAAAGGGAGATTGCATGCTTAAAGTAGAAGTAGGCATTCTGTTGATCAAATACACGGAAGTCATAAACGGTTCAACCCTTAAAAATAATGGCAAATTTGCATTAAATAGCAAGGTAAGACCAGTTTCAACAACATGTCTGTGCTTTCTTTCGGCAACTCCATTTTGTTCGGGAGTATGTGGACATGAAATCTGCCGTTTGATTCCATTCTGAGCCAAGTAATTTATGAACTAAACACTATTGAATTCTCCACCTCCATCACATTGAAAAACCTTAAGTTTCTTAGAAAACTGTTTGTCTACTAATTTGTGAAAGACAATGAAGATAGGTAGAAAGTTAGATTTCTTTTTCAGCAGATAAGTCCATGTAAAACGTGTGCAGTCATCCACAAAAAGTGCATAATACTTTATTCCTTGAGAGGATGCTACCGGGGTTGGTCCACATAAATCGCTATGTATCTTTGTTATTGGTTCGAGTTCCTTTTTATTCGATAATCGAAAAGATAACTTACAACTTTTACCCATTTGACAACTAGTACAAACTGAAAACTTTTTATTCCAACTTGTGACATCAATCAACTTATTACTATGTAAAATTTTAAGAATTCCAAAGTGCGGGTGTCCCAATCTTTGATGCCATAGTGTATTTGAATTCGCCTCAATTTTTGTAGTTGTTAAGACTTCATATAAGTTTCCTCCCAAGGCGTACAAGTCATGTCTCTCACGCCCCTTGGCCAGGATTGTTCCTATGCTCTTGTCCTTAACAACAAAACCCTCGTCAGTAAATGTTAGCGAGCATGCATTATCCATCACAAGTTTACTAACATAAATAAGATTCTTCTTGAGTTTAGGCACAACAAATACATCTTTTAGGTGAAGGTGTTTCCCAATATGTTTATCTCCTATGCGTGAGATCTGTAGGTTATCACCATTGCCTACCATAACTAAATCTGTTCCTTTAAATGGAGAAGATTTTTCAAGATTACCTGAAGATTTCACCATGTGATTTGTAGCGCCTCAATCTATGTAAAGGTCATCATCCTTGTGATTACTAATTGTCATTGAAGCAAGTGCCCGGGGAATTTCTTGTTGTGATTGATAGGAGTAATCCCATCTGTAAAAACAAGAGAGTGTCGTATGATTGTTCCTTCCACAAATCTAACATGGGTTAGATTTAGGACTCTCTTTTTGCTGATTTCCTCTATCTTGAGTTGTATTATATTATTTTTGATTGTATGACCGTCCTACTCTACCCCTTTGTTGTCCTCGTCCACAATAATGATTGTGACCCTCTCGTCCTTGTGAATTTTGGGTCATGAAGGCCATGGCTGGATCAATCAAAGTTGGCGCTTCTTGCTCGTCTCTATCTTCTCCCATTTCGAGTCCTCTAAGAGCATTAACAAATTGATTAAATGTGGAATAAGGAGACTTACTTAACATAACAGTTCGAAGGGTCTTATATTTGCTTCCAATACCTCTAGCAAAATTAATAACTTTGCTATTTTTGTCAAAAGGTTTGTGTATAGCCATGAGGTTATCACAAATTCCTTTAAATTCCTTTATGTATTCATCAATGGATTTCGCTCCCAGCTTCACGCTCTGAAGTTGTTGCTTCAATTGAAACTCCTTATCCTTGCTTGCTTGTAGATAAGTATCTTCAAGATAAGCTCATATTTGTTTTGCCGTTGTACATCCTATGATGAGGAACATCGACTCTTCTGTCATTGTTCCAGAAAGCCAACTCCGAACTAGAACGTCACGTTCTTCCCAAACAGTGAACAAGGGATTGGGAATTGGTTTAGCTTTCTCATCTAGTATGTTTACAGATAAGGGTTCTCCTTCGATAATTTCATCAATCTTCAAGGTTTTCATTAATTGAAGGATTTGTGTCCTCCAAACTAAGTAATTCGATGACTTCAACTTAATAGAACAAATCGCTATAAATTGATGAAGTGTAGATGGTGAAAGGGCTAAGGTAGTATTTGAGGATGAGGCCATATCTAGTGTTTAGAGCGAAATATCTTTAGAATCGTGTTAATGGAGCCTAAGCTCTGATACCACGTGAAATTAGGTGTTGGGCCAAACTCACACCCCAAACGTTAGCTCAAAGGGAGGATGATTGCCCAAGCCTTATAAGGAGTTCACCCGTCTCATTAACCACCAATGTAGGACTTTTTGTCATTCTTTAACACCCCACCTCACGCCCAGTGCTTAGCATCTGGTGCTTGGACAATTTTTGATTTTAGGGGCCCCAACATTAGGTGAGATGGACCCTGCTCTGATACTATGAAGAAAATTATAACAAAATAATTGCAATTTATTTCAGTCTTGCTTGATTGTTATACGTTACAATGACATGGGTATATATACTGTTAGCAGGAGAGTTTACCTATACAAGTTTAGATGTATAGTGACTCTTCCAATTAGTTTTTGTGTCGGCTAAGGACACACTACCAAGGATAGCATTCTATCCAGGTTGGGAGTGTATCAAATATTTTCCAATCTAAATCATATTTTGTTAAGTTGTTTAATTAAAAATTATGTTGATTGTAATAATAATTTTCACAACTCTTTTGTTTGAAAAACATCGGTATGATTGGAATATTTGCAATCATTTGGAACATTGCCACTTACATTAATCAATGTCTGGGACTTCAATTGGATTTCTTCAAATTGCCACCTTTGATTCCTAATTCATGGATCCAGTCACAAAGGTGATATAAACAAAAAGATCAGTGACATTTATTTTAATAAAAATTCTTGGCATCTTGATGACTGGTTCTTTGACTTTTCTAATAATATTAAAGAGAAAATCACTTTTGTTGTTATTACCAAAGGGCTCAACAAAATAAATTCTTCATCTTGGTAACTAAATAATAATGACATTTTCTCCACCTCCTCAGTCTACAAAATTAGTTTCCCTCCCCTAGACCTAGGGGTGTCAAAAGAATATGAAAAACCAATCGAATCGAACTGATTTATGTTATTTTTTCAATAAAATCGTGAACTTTTATTTAAGTGTATAACCGTCCTGAACAATTGGAATGGTCTTTTTAATTTATGAAAAAAATCAAAAAAAATTCAAACCGAACCGAATAACTTTACATGTATGTAAATATATTTTATATATTAACAATATGTTAAATTAAATATATAAATATATTTTTTAACATTTTTCAAATATAAATATAACCTGGGCCCTAGGCCTCTGATGACTAGATGGCTTTTGGTCTTTGCTCTTTAATTAATTTTTACTTAATTAGGTTTAAAATTAAAAGATACAGTAATAGATACTCTATCAAACAATACAACAAAATCTATGCAAATACTCCTATTAAATGTTTAAGATCAAACAATATGGCTACAAAATTTTAAATTCTTGTCTTCTTGGTGAAGAATTAAAGTGCTTATTCAAGAACATATTTGTGAAAGAAATTTTTTAATAGTAGTATATTTTGAGGTTATATTTTAAAAGAAAAAAAACCGAACCGTATCGATACTGAAGATAAACCGATATGATTGGGATGATTTAAAAAATTTAATTTTGGTTATGTATTATAAAATACCCGAAAAATTAGGATGGTACAATTTTAAAAAAAATAACCGACCGAATTGTGCCTAGACCCAAAGACTATAGAAAACTGCAAATGGATACGACAGATCCAAACCTTTGGCAAACTTAGATTTTTCTTGTGGCTTTGTTATCACAAGTGTCTCCCCATAAATTTCCTCCTCTATTGGCTCAACATTTCCACAACTAAAAACTGCAAAATTTGCAACTAAGAAGAAGAAATAGTTTGCCACATTTTTCTTCAATGTCCCATTGTCATCACCTACTGATCAAAACTAAATATAAATTGTTCAATATCAGGTCCTAAATAGCTCCTCGATTTCAAAAACATAATATTAATTTGGGAAATTCGCTTTTTTCCTAGGAATATTACAAAGAACGTAACAAAAGCAGCTCATACACTAGCAACTGAAAGATCTAAAAGAGTCGCAACAAATGAAGTAAAGTGTTTAATGAAGTCGTCCGCATATTTCACTTGGACACCTTATCTTAGGCATTGTTCCAATTGAACACTTTTTTTAGTTAAAAAAAAATACCTATCAAACATATTTTAACAATCAACTAAAAATAAAGATAGTGTGTCATACACTTGCGGCTGATGTGGCATAGTAACTAATCAAAAAGAGACACGTGGCGTGTATTACACACTTCTCGAGCGTGTATTACACACTTCTCGAGCGTGTATTACACACACTCTGCCATATCAGCAAAAAATGTTTAATAGATACAAATCTTGGCTGGTAGAGGTATTCAATAGGTATTAGCCCTAGTTGAGGTGTCTAAATGAATTATGCGGACAACTTTAAGGGGCCGCAGATGACTTAAGCCTTTAATGAAACTTCCACCATAAACACGAGAGAGTTCACAACATGATCACTTAGACAATATATTATTAAGAAAGTTAATAAAATGGATTGTAATAATATAACCAAACTTTGTAACCTAAGTATTTTGAACTCCAATGTAATAACCATTAATATAGATGTAATAGCAATGTACTCCCTTTGTTCACTTTTAATTGTCATGAATTTCTTTTTTAGAGTCAAACTATAGGAACTTTGACAAACATTTTACGATGTATTTTTTCATCATATTGATATGCAAAAAATTGCAATTTATAGTACTTTTCGTATAGTTTTTGAATATCTATATTTTTTCTTTAAAATATCAAATTAATGT
>JAGDQO010002491.1:0-23921 GCA_018342035.1 Solanum appendiculatum | reverse complement strand
CAAAGCCTAGCAAATCAAGAGAGGAGGGGAAACTTGAAGCTTAGAACCCTAGCTTTCTTCCTTAAGCTTGAGAGAGAATTGGAAAGAATGAACTTGGATGAAAATTGGGGATTTGAGAGAATGTGAGGGTTTTGGGTAGTTTTAGGAGTTAAAAGGTAGTTATAGGACTTAGAAATAAGGCCAAATCAATATAGTATATGTATTAAATGTATAAGAAAAAACCCAAACCCTTAAGAAATAAATGTTGTGGTGACCTATGGGTTGGACCTACGGTCCGTAGGACTTTCTACGGCCCATACTGGTCAAACATAGAATCACTTATTGGGGCCTAAAATCCATTAAACTTCAACGAGACCTACCTATGGTCCGTCAACATTTCTATGGCTCATAGAACCCAAGTTCAAGCCCAAAATTTCACTAAGTCTAGAACCTTCTACGGAACCCATCTACGACCTGTAGAACCAACTACGACCCATCCTGCTCACTCGTAGGTTAACTTACTGGGACTTGAATATTCTAAAACTCAACCATGATCCGACAACTTCCTTTCTACGGCCCATAGAATTTCCTATAATCCATAGATTAGACTCGTTGTTCACTACTTTAGTGTCAAACTGAACTTTTCCCCTTTAATTTAACTTTCTAATTTCCAAGGTGTTACAATATCTCCTCCTTAGGAACAGTCGTCCCCGAATCGTACTCAAGCTAGCATGAATATAGTAGGAGAGAAACTAACAACCCAACGTAAATGTAAATCGCATCATAATGCACATAAACAAGGAGAAATCGCTCCAAGCTAAATCATGACATACAAAACAAGTTTTTCATGAACATGCATGCATATGGAAACATTAGAATGACTAAGACACATGAATCTGAAAGAATGAACCATGAGGAACTAATACCTCAAGCTAGAGTAGGAGCGGAGGGAAAGAGATAAGGATACTTGGACATCATATTTGCTTCGATCTCCCAAGTAGCACCCTCAACTAATTGATTCCTCCAAAAGAATTTCACGAAAGCAACGTCTTTATTCCTCAACTTCTGAACTTGATGAAGTAAAATCTCAATTGGAACCTCTTCATACAAAAGACTTTCTTTAACTCCAAACATTTCTAAAGGCATGATAGACGCCGAATCTCCAACACACTTTTTCAACAAAGAGACATGGAATATTGGATGTACCAATGCTAAATCATTAGGTAACTCTAATTCATAAGCAATCTTGCCAATATGTCTCAAAATTTTATATGGACCCACATATCGAGGACTAAATTTCCCTTTCTTTTCAAACCTCATCACAATCTTTATAGGTGAGATTTTCAAATAAACCCAATCATCAATATCAAATTCAAGCTCTCTTCTTCTAACATCAACATAAGATTTTTGTCGACTTTGAGCCATTTTCAACCTTTCACGAATAATTCTAACCTTTTTCATAGCCTCATCCACCAACTCGAGCCCTATCAAAGCGACCTCACCAACTTCAAACTAACCATTAAGAGACCTACACCTCCTACCATAGAAAGCCTCAAACGGAGCTATTCCAATACTAGAATGATAGCTATTATTATAAGTAAACTCGATTAAAGGCAATTGGTCATCCCAATTACCCTTGAAGTCAATCACGCAAGCTCTCAACATATCTTCTAAGGTCTAGATAGTACACTCAGCTTGTTCATCGATCTGTGGATGAAAATCCATGTTAAGCTTCACTTGAGTACCAAGACCCTTCTGGAATGACTTCCAAAACTGAGATGTAAACTGAGTACCGTGATCGGAGATGATGGACAAGGGCACTCCATGAAATACCATTTCCCGAATATAAAGCTTGACATACTCCTCGGCTGAAATGAAGTCTTTACGAGAAGAAAGTGAGCTGATTTCATCATTTGGCCCATAATTACCCAAATTGAGTCAAACTATCAACGATTACGAGGTAAACCCGTAATGAAGTCCATATTCAAATCTTTCCACTTCCATGTAGGTCTACTAATATATTGAGCTAAACCACTAGGTTTCTGATGCTCCACTTTCATTTGTTTATAATTCGGGCATTTAGTCAAAAATACCGCAATATTCTTCTTCATTCCATTCCACCAATAGATCTTCCGCAAGTCACGGTACATTTTGGTGGCTCTTGGGTGAATAGAATACCGAGAACTGTGAGCTTCTGTCAAAATTTGATTCCTCAACTTAGTAGTATTCGGAATACATAACCGAACTTGATATCGAAGGACACCATCTCCCCCTTGGGAGAAAGCCTCAATCACTTTTTCAGAAACTGACTTCTTCAAATCAACTAATACAGAATCAAGATCTTGCTTAGCTTTCACATTTGACAAAGGAAAATCGTTCCACAAACATTCTGTAGTAACTGGCCAAACCCAAGAAACTCCATATATCTTAAGTGGAAAAAGTTTTGGGTCAATTCTTAACCGCCTTGGTTTTTTTAAGATCAACTTGAATACCTTCACTAGTGACAATATGGCCAAGGAAAGCAACGAACCTCAATCAAAATTCACATTTGCTAAACTTAGCATACAATTCATGATCATTGAGAATTTGTAACACAATCTTCAAATGCTCAACATGTTCATCCTCACTCCGTAAGTAAATCAGAATATCAGATATTGCTTGAAGACCCTATTCATCAAATCCATAAATGTCATCGGGGTATTAGTCAAACCAAAAGACATTACCAAAACTCATAATGACCATACCGTGTTTGGAAAGCCATCTTCAGAATGTCATTTTTCTTCACCCTCAAATGCTGATAACCCGGCCGAAGGTCAATCTTTTAGATGAAACTCACACCTTGGAGTTGATCGAAAAAATTATCAATCCTTGGAATAGGATACTTATTTTTTTAATGTAACCTTATTCAATTGCCGATAGTCAATGCAAATTCGGAGGGAACCATCCTTGTTTCGAACAAACAAGACTGGAGCACCACATGGTGAGATACTTGGTCTAATGAATCCTTTATCCAATTAGTCCTCCAACTGATCCTTCAATTCCTTAAGTTCTGCCAGGGCAATTTGGTAAGGAGGAATAGAGATAGGCTGCGTATCTGGGATGCAACACCTCAGAAGTTGGAAAGTCGAAAAAAAGGGGAAAATATAGATTTTGGCACTGAAGTAGGTTCTACGAATCCAACCTACGAGTCATAGGAAGTTCTACGGGTCATAGGAAGGAAGTGGTAGACTTGGAGATGAGTTTTTGGAATTTCAAGTTTCTAAAGTTTGACCAACGAATGAACAAGATGAATCATATGAAGGCTAACGAGTCGTAGATGGCTTCCATAGAAAGGTTCCAGACTTAGTTATAAATTGAACCAAAAGTTGGGTTCTACGGACCGTAGAAAATTTGACAGACAATAGAAAGGTCTCGTGGGAAATGATTGAATTTTAGGTCACAACCATCGGAACAATCCGGCAGTTATTTTTTAGGGTATTTGGGTTTTTTTTTCTATGCATATAATACCTATACTAGGTCATTTTACCCCTAATTCTAACTCCTATAACTACACTTCTACCCCAAAATTTTCCCCAGCTCTTTCATTCACTCAAAACCCTAAATCCTCTCCCAAGTTCTCTTCAAAATTCTCTCTCAAAGCTTCAAGAAGAAGACTAGGGTTTCAAAGCTTCAAGTCTCGTATTCATCTATTTTCTTTGGGATTTGATCCTCAAGGTATGTAGGGCTTGATCAGTGGATTCCATTCACCCATTGAGCCCCAAGGTTTTCTCCAATTCTCCAAATCAAATTCAGTCAAATTGACTAGGTTTTTTTTCAATTCTTCATGGGTTCTATTTGTGTTGATTCAATTGCTTGAAGTTGATCTTATTATGATAACTTTAACTCAATTACATGCTTTTAAATTGAAATTACATGAATCCATGCATTGATCATGATTTTGACTATGAACCCTAAAAGATATGAATTTATGAAGAAACTATGAATATATGGTTTAATGTTTTCATGAAGTTATGCTTGATTTATGAAAAGGAATGTATAATGAATTAGGTTGCTTTAAGAGAAGCATCAATGAAATTGTGAAAGGTTTTCTCACATTAAGAAATCATGATTGGTGAAAGGTTTTTCTCATACATGTATGATACAAGATTTAATGAGCTACTCTATGAGGTTTAAGTTTGGATTAGTATTTGAATTGTACTTTTCTGTGGATGATGATATGTTTATGAAATTGACTAGTACGGGCCGTAGAAATTCTTAGGGGGCATAGGTCACAACCGTAGGAACCATCCGGCAGTTATTTTTAAGGGTATTTGGATCTTTTCCTATGCATCTAATACATATACTACGTTGTTTTATCCCTAATTCTAATTCCTATAACTATCCTTCTACCACAAAATTTTCCCCAACTCTTTCATTCACTCAAAACCTATAACACCTTGGAATTTAGAAAGTGTAAGATGGGTTTAACAGGCAGGTCCACAAACCCTAGCCCGTGGAAAGGTAAATGGCCTATGGAGAGGGCTAGGGTGGCTGTCTAAGATCTTCAAATTTTTGCCCCTCTAGTTCACGACCCCCTTCATGGACCGTGAAGGGCTAAATGGTCCATGAAGGTTCCCATATAGGTCTCCCATTAGCTTTTTAAGTCCGGGCTATTTTAGTCATTTCCTATGCATCTAGTACCTAAGTTGTGTCGTTATAACCCCTATTCTAAGCCCTATATAAGTATTTTAAGCCCTAAAACTACCCATTCTAAAATTATTCTCCTAAAATCAAAATTCCCTCCAAGTTCTTCCACAAAAGTTCTCTCTAAAGCTAAGGAAGAAGAAGCTAGGGTTTCACTTCAAGATCTCCAATTCACCATAGCTCTTGGGCCTTTATCACTAAGGTATATTAGTATTCACCTATGGAGTCCTTTCCTACATAGGGTTCCTAAGATCTTCCAATTTTACAAGTTCAATTCTAAATTCAAAGTTAGGGTTTTATTCAATCTTTATGGCTTCTTCTAAATTATGATTCAATTAGAGAAAAGACATAAAAACCACCCTAAACTTGGCAGCACAACTTACTTTAGCACTTAAACTATATGGGCGTTTAAATACCCCCCTTAACATTTTTCAAGTGATTTAAACACCCCCTAAGGGATGACGTGGCAGAGAGTGAGTGTACTCTCCTAAAAGCGCGTGAAAAAAAGAAAAAAAAGCTGAATTTTGTTAAGTGTAGACATGGCCTTTTTTTATTGGCCAATATATAACTAATATTTTAATAGTTTTTCTTGATATATTAATTCTTTAAAAAATATGTAAATTTTTTTATTTAGAGGTAAATGAAATTTGTGGGTCCTCTTTTTAATTTCTTTAAAAAAAAATTCTTTTCAGTTTGTTGTCTTCCTCAATCCATCTTTTCTCCATTGAAACACCTCCTCCTCCATCTTCATCCCCACCTTTATCCACTATTTTCATTTCATTAATTCATTAATAATCTGTAAAATTCAATATCAATGTCATTTTATTGACGTCGATTTCACTCTATATTATTGATATCGATTTCGCAAATGTAAACTTTCTTGAATTTTAAGTGACCCATTTTGATTTCTAGATCCATTCAAACATTTCTCATAGAATTTATATTTTTAATCAACTTTCTTATGCAATCTTCATTTCTTTTTTTAGTTGTCAAGAAAAAATTGGCTTTAAAAAAAATTCATTCTCCAAGAGGGTAAATTCGTGGGGAGGGTTCAAAGAAGATAATGTGAATTTTCATCTTTAAAGTTATTTTTTAAAATTGTTGAATAGTGAAGAAGAAGAAAAGAAAGTATTGAAGGTTGAAATGGTGAACAACAAGGAAGAAGAAAGAGATCGGAGGGAGGGGGTATGTATTTACAAAATAATTAATTGATGTAATTAATTTAAAATAGTGTTTAAGAAAAAATTGTGAATAAGTAAAAAGGAAATAAAAATTAATGACGTGGTGCCTACATGGTTATGATGTGGCACTTACGTGGCTATGATGTGGCGGGTGAAAGTGGAGTTATAATTTCAAGGTGGAAAACAAATCACTTCAAAGATGTTAAGGGGGATATTTAAACGCCCATGTAGTTTAAGTGCTAAAGTAAGTTGTGCTGCCAAGTTTAGGGGGGTTTTATGTCTTTTCTCATTCAACTAGTTGTTTTCTATCTTTTTATGCATGAATTGAAGTATTTATATTATTTTGAGTTGAATTCATATGAATCCATGCACGATCCATGATTTTTGACTATGAACACATGATGAAGCTTATGAACTATGATCTATGAATTTATAAAGTTATGCATGCTTTTATGATATTGATGTAAATGATTTGAGGATGCTTTGAGATGAAAGTATCAATGTTGTTGTGAAAGGTTTTCTCACATACTGCTATGATCATGATTGTGAAAGGTTTTCTCACATAAAGATTCATAAGGTTCAAAGGTTTTCTCAACTAAGTTGAATCAAGTTTTAGGAGATATTCTAAATAACTTTAGCTTGGATTGGTTGCTTAATTGTGCCTTTCCATGGATGATGAAATGAATATGATTAATGACTATTCCGTGGGATTTTACTTAGCACCGAGATGATATTGAGATGGAGGCTCTTTCATTAGTAGAGTTCAGGTCTCTAGTAGCAATTTCCTTGTCCCTAACTACGTGCCCCCGTAGGATGTCTTAGCTAGTGGATCCACATAAGCTAGAAGTTATGGTCCTTACCTTGGCAAGTGGGACATCTCTTTTTGGTGTGGGATAGATACTGGATTCCATGTTTTAGTTCACATGGTCTATGTCAATTAATGGTAAACATCCCACAATAATGAACTAAGGTTACTTTTAGAGTATCTCACGAAGTGTTTTAAAGATTTTAAGCTTGCATTGACCATGTATATGAATTGTATTTTCTAACCTTTTATTTTATGATTTAGCTTGGTCATTGCATGCCATGTAAAGTCTTTTTAGCATGATTTCATATCGTTTATGCATTGCTATCGTGCTTAGTATATTCCATGTACTAATGCATACTTGTGCCTACATTGTTTCACTAATGTAGGGCCCGACGCTTCTACCTCACCTTCTTGTGGCTAGTTGATCTTATTGACGATTCGAAGAACAAGAGTTGGTGAGTCCTCATGTTTCGAGGACCATGACACTTTTATTTCTCTCTTTACTTTTTCAGACATTTGTACGTGGTGTATGGGTTACATTCCAACCACTTCTTTTAATGTATTAGATAGCTTATTGAGACTATGTTAGACTTCCGCTTTGTCAAACTTTTTGTTATGAGAATGCTACTTTTGAAATCTTTATTTATATTATCTTGTATGATGTATGCTAAGTGGCTTGTGTAGAGCCTTTCGAGATTCTATACAGCATGTTACACCTAGGGTATACTTTGGGTCATGAAAAAACCCCAAATCCTCTCAAAAGTTCTCTACAAAATTCTCTCTCAAAGCCTCAAGAAGAAGACTAGGGTTTCAAAGCTTCAAATCTCCTATTCATCCATTGCCTTTGGGATTTGATAGTCAAGGTATGTAGGGCTTCATCAATGATTTCCATTCACCCATTAAGTCCCAAGGTTTTCTCCAATTCTCCAAATCAATTTCAATCAAATTGACTAGGTTTTTATTCGATTCTTCATGGGTTCTATTTGTTTTATTCAATTGCTTGAATTTGATCTTATTATCAATTAAAATCACATGAATCCATGCATTGATCATGATTTTGACTGTGAACCCTAAAAGATATGAATTTATAAAGAAATTATGAATCTATGGTTTAATGTTTTCATGAAGTTATGCATGATTTATGAAAAGGAATGTATTATGAATTAGGTTGCTTTAAGAGGAGCATTAATGAAATTGTGAAAAGTTTTCTCACAATAAGGAATCATGATTGCTGAAAGGTTTTTCTCACACATGCTTGATTCAAGATTTAATGAGCTACTCTATGATGTTTAAGCTTGGATTAGTAGTTGAATTGTACTTTTCTATGGATGATGATATGTTTATGAAATTGACTATTCCATTGGGGTTTAACTTAGCACCGAGAGAATTTTTAAGGTGGAGGCTCAAATAGGTTATTCTCTAGTAGCAACCTCTAGTTCCAAACTGCGTGCCCCGTAGGTTTGCCTTAAATTGCCTAGCTAGTGGATCCATATATAGCATATGATATGATATGGAGTTCTACCTTGGCAAGTAGACTCTCCCTTCTCGATGTTGGAGTTACATCAGATTCTATGTTACAGCTCGTATAGTCTTTTGTCGGTTAAAGCTAATATCCCATAAAATGATTTATATTTTCTATCAAGGTCTTAATGATGTTTTCTTTTTGATTTTAAAATGCATTGACCATATTCATGATTTACGATTCTTCTTTAAATGATTTTACTATGTTTAGCTAGGTCATGCATATCATATTTTCAATTATGTCCCCTTATGACCATATTTCATATTCTTCATGTATACCCCTCATACTTAGTACATTCCATGTACTAATGAATACTTGTGCCTACATTATTTCACTAATATAGGGCGTTATGATTCCTCTCACTCCGTTCGTGGCCAGTAGATTACTTGGTAGATTCGAAGACTTGGCGAGTCCTCATATTCTGAGGACTAAGTCACCTTTATCTCTTTCAAATGTCTTTACTTTTTGGATGTTGTACGTGGTGTACGGGTTACGTTCCAACCACTTATTTTGATGTATTAGATGGCTTGTCAAGACTATGTTAGACTTCCGCATATTATGTCAAACGCTTTACTTTGATATGAGATTCTCTTGTTTCTATTATATTGTGTATATGTATGGCAAGTGGCTTGTGTAGGGCCTTTTGTGGTCTTATATTTCATGCCATGTCTATGATGTACTTTGGATCGTGACATGGGAGAAGGTCAATACCGAAGTCTATTTCCCTTTCAGGAGGAATACCGAGAAAATCATCGAAAAATACTTCCAGAAAATCATTTACAATCGAAATTGACTCAAGAGTAGGGTTTTCGAAATCTGTTTCCCAAACCTGAATAAGATGATAAATGCAACCCTTAGAAATCATTTTCCGAGTCTTTAGGCAAGATATTAACTGACCCTTAAGAGCATAATTTCTCCCTTCCCATGACATGATAGGTTCATTCGGAACTTTGAATGTGACCAATCGAATCCTACAATCTATGGAAGCAAAACATGCATGAAGCCAACCCATCCCAAGAATAACATCAAAATCTAACATCTCAAGCTCTACAAGATCAACATGAGTGACTCTATGGGTCACCAAAGCAGGTTCCTTTAGCCGCTTTGATTGTTAGAGCTCACTTCACACCAACAGAATCGTATGTACGGAAATTTCTATAAACTATCTTAGCAACAATAGAATCACCAACAGGAGTAGACAGAAAAGGGATTAGAATGGATTTCAAGACCAACATCAAATCTCATGGCCACATAAGGGGTAACAAATGACAAAGTAGCACTTGGAACAAGCAAAGCATACATATCATAATGAAAGACTTTCAGCATACCAGTCCTAACATCTGTAGAACCCCATGATCATGTCGAGTCTGAAGTGCATAGAACCTATTCTATGGAGGAGCACCAAAACCAGAATCACTAGGCTGAGCTTACCTATCATCCCTTCCCTTAATAGCAAGCGTCGGACAATCTTTCAACTTGTGACAACTCTTCCCACAACTAAAGCAACCGTTTGTATCAGCTATTGAAGGATTAGGGCATACCTCAATAATACCATGATAATATATGGATATATTGTGATGATATCATAGAAGAATGTGGAGTGTCTCACTGATGGATTAAAGTTGGAATCAATGATACTATGTCGGTATATAGATGTAATGTAATTGTGTCATGAAGGGTTGAGGTATCTCACTGAAGGACTGAAACAAACATTAATGATAGCATGAAAGTATATAGATATACTATAGTGATATCATTACAGACTAAAGTAAACTCAATGATACCATGTCAGTAGATATATAGTGATGGTATCATGGAGGTCTCATTAAAGTATTGAAGTATACATCTGTGATACCATGACAGTATGTAGATATATTGTGATTGTATCATACACGATCTGAGGAGTGTTACATATTATATGAAATAGTCTTTAATGATACCATATTAGTATATGATATGTTGCGATGTTATCATTAAGAAACTATGAGTTCCTTCTTTAAAGAACTGCTCATTAGTCAATGATACCATGCTATTATGTATACAATATGTTTGTATCATTGAAGAATGAGTTGGTTGTACATGAATGAATGTAGGAACCTTAATGATACCATAGCAGTATATGAATATGTTGTTTATACTGTTATAGTATCATTAATCAATGAGTAGTTTTGTGAATGAATGAATGACGGAAACCGTAGTGCTACCTCAGTAGTATATTCACATATTGTAATGGTATCATACATTATCTGAGGAGTGTTACTGATTATATGAAATAGTTCTTAATGATATCATGTTAGCACATATATACTGTGATGGTATCATGGAGGTCTCACTGAAAGATTGAAGCAGAAATCAATGATACCATAATTGTATATAGATATATTATGAGGGTATTATGGAGGTATCACTGAAGGATTGAACAAGACATCAATATTATGATAGTATATTGTAACACCCCAAAAATTTCTAAGCTAAGACTCGAACCTTTCTTCATTTACATTTAAAGTCATATCGGATGATTCTTAAATTGTTCATATGTGTAAAGGTCAATTCTTTAGTGTGGGAATGAATTTAGATATGAATTAAGGTCACAAGAACCCTCTAGCACAAAGTTGAGTTGAAAGTTTCCTTACCGATTAAGTTTTGACATAAGATTCTACTTGAGTCAACTTCAAACAATCACATCTCTTAGCACATAATGAATTAGGTGGCCCATCACCTACCAAATTAAAGGTCTATGAATCCTCTTTCCAACGTCACCAAGTTTGCCTTATTTCGAGTTTAGAGTAAAATGTTTTGCGTGTTTTAGTGAAGCCCTGTCAAGCAGTCGTAGAACTACGACTAGACCTACGAATGGTAGATATTTCGACGAATGGTAGATCCTTCCGTGAAGGATTTCTGCAATACTTTTTCAGCAACTTCCTGCACACGTCCTAGGGTTATTTTAGACCTTTCTCGAGCTTTTTAACCATATTCTAAGTAGTTTTTGAGTGTTTGAACGATGTATATCATTCAAGTAACAAGTTTTCCTCTCAAAATCATTAATCTAAACCTTCAAGTGTCTAGAAAATTTCTTAAAACTCACCTAGGGTTCCTCTTCTCCATCAAGAACCTTAAAACCTTCAAGTCAAAAATACAAGATACTAATAGAATCCTTCCACCTAAGGTTTTCCCAAGTTTTTCCACTCTAAGAACTCCATAAAAAAGTTTCTTCTCTCAAGATCAAGCCCCAAGATTTCAAGCTCAAGATAAATCAAGTCTCCACCAAAGTTTCTGTTCTAAAATCTTCATAATAAGGTATATAAGTCTATTCATAGTGATGGACTAAGTTCATCCTCACGCCCTACATCTCAATTCAGTCAGTAAAAGTTTAATCTAGGGTTATACCGTTAGTTTCGAGAATTCTTGATATGAGTTACATTATTGATTCTGAGTTCTAAATTCTTGATCATGAATTGTTATATATATTATTATACATTGAGATCCTTGAGTTGTTGTTCATATTTATATTCTACATGAACCCTAATTTTGAGTTTCGATTGAGAGTATTTTGAACACGCATCTTTTGTCATAAATTGATTTTTGAGAAGTTAAAAGCGAGTTCAAGAGTAAACTTTAAAGCATAATTTTTGAGTTAAAGTTAAGGGAACTATATGATTCCCAAATGTTTCATTTTTACAAGAAGAAAGAGAGTATTAGTTTGAAAAGTAAAAGAGTAAATCTAGGGTTCTATCCTTAAATTTGAGTATTCTTGAGATGAGTTGATGTTGAGTTCTGAGCTCTTGAGTTCCTGATTTTTGAATTTATATTCCTAATTATCAAATTGTCTTATATTTTGTATTGAGATTATTGAGTTGATTGCTCATGTCTATTTTTCAGCATGAACCCTATTCCTGAGTATTCATTGAGTTCTTATTGAGAATTTTTTAAACAAAACATAATTGTTTTAAACTGAGTTTTTGAGAAAGTAAAGAGGAGTTTGAGAAAGAGTTTTAACCAAGATTTGAGCAAGAGTATAAGGGAACTAAGTATTCCCAATTGTATCACTTTTTTTACATTGAGCAAAGAGAAACCTTGTTTTCTAAACGAGCAATGAATTCAGAGATATTTCAGAGCAGTTGCCTCTTTTAAGAAGATAGCTTGAGCAATTATCTCAAACCAGAGAAAGAGTATGGTTTATACTTTTGAGCATGAGTATATATATTATTGGGAGTAGTATTGAGCACCGATATGGGGATGAGTTCAGACAACTCAAAATCTTCATAAACCATGTCTTGCCAACATGGGTATAGGATCATACTTTTTAGATGAATCCTTATTGCTTAGTGGATCCACTTAATTGAGAGGTTCTATACCCCGGCACGGTATAGGACAGTTCTGAAAGCGTGGGCAAGATGTTGTATCATCACGTAGCTCATAGTGATGGTTGTCGGTTAGAGAATCTCCCAAAATAGAGTTAAAAGTGTATTTTTATTATATCACTTAATATGTTGAGTTCAGAGATGAGTAAGTACTTTTGTAAAGTTTTAATGATTTCACTTCTTTATTTCTTTACATTCAGTTGAGTATATATCTATATCTATTGCAGTCCTTTCATTGAGTTATTTGTTATTCAGCTATATTACATACTCGTACATTCAATGTACTGATGTCATTCGACTTGCATCTTTTTATGATGCACATACAGGTGTTCAGGATCATCAACAGGCGCTTCGTTGAGATCACTTTACAGTTCAGATAGCTTGGGTGAGCCTCCTTGAATTCCGGGGGACTTCACATTTATTTTCTAGTCAGTTGTCTTAAGATGTCGCGGGTCTTGTCCCGACATCCATCTTGAGTAATAGAGGCATCATATATAGATAGAGTTGAGGAGTCTTTCAGTATTTACTTTTCCTTTAGATGTTTTTTTTGCAAATTATAATACTTATGTTATTGAGTATTTTACAAACAGTTTGAGTTGAGTTTTTACTTTGAGTTTAAATATTCAAAAATCTTGTTTTAAAGCTTTTTATCGCTTGAGTAAATCTTTCGCTATGTAGTTAAGCAGGCAAAGGGTTCGCTTGGGGATCAGCAATGGTTCTCGAGCGCCGGCCACATCCAGGGTGTAGGCTCGTGGCGTGACATATATAGATATAGTGTGATGAAATCATGGAGGTCTCACTATAGGACTGAAAGATTGAAAAAGGCATCAAAGATACCATGACAATATATAGATATAATGTGATGGTATCATGGAGGTCTACTTAAGAATTGAAGCAACATTAATGATACCATAACAGTATATATGAAATTAAATTATGGTAAAAAATAAAGAATATTATGATTTGAGAAAAAATAGCTGAAAAAGGAAGAAATAATAAGGAATAAAAAATAATCAAAAAAAGGGAGAAAAGACAAGGAAAGGAACAAGAAATAAAAAAATTGAAAAATAAAATTAAAAATGCAAAAATAAAAGGAACCAATAAAGGAGAAAAAGGGGGAAAAGGAGAAAAATAAAAGCACGAAAAAATGAATAAAGAAATAAATGAGAAAAAAATAGAAAAATAAAAAGAAGAAAAGGAGTATATAAAATATATTTTTTATTAATTTTGATTTTTAATAAATAAGGTGATTTTAGTATTTAAAGACTTCTTGTTGTAGTCTAATTACATAATTTTCCTACATTTTTATTAGTCTATAAAAAGTTTGTTATTATATTTATTTTTGAATTTTATTGTATTTTTTAAAAAGAAAAATAAAAAAGCAAAAACGAAGAGAACGACCTTTCACATGAAAAGAAAGACCGAATCTTTTCCAAAATAAAACAAAAAGACAAAATACAAAGAGCGCTAACATCATGTTGACGTCGGGCTGAGGAAAGAAAAAATAGTCATTTTGAGTAATTATTGAATGGGCATCAAAGTAAAGTGGTAGGAGTGTGTAATTACTCTATTGATATGGAACATGAGCTTAGTTTTCCCTACTATATCTACCTACTAGAAATTCGGGTAAGTAACTCTATTGACCGAGAGGAAGGTATTAGGCATTTCTCAAGTCTCGTGGTTCTAGCACGGTCGCTTTTAATAACTTATACTTACTTTAAATTATTTTTTGGATAAATTTTGTCTAAAGATCATGCTTCACTCGTATTTTTAAATGTTGAATTTTATTGGTCTCAAACTAGATGCATAAGTGCATTCTCAGTTTTGACATACTCTAGCTTACGCTGGCTACGTAGTTTATGGGGTTTGAGTTTTTATTTACTCTTACCCAAATTAGTGCTCAATACTACTCCCAAAAGACTCAATGTGCTCATATGCTCAATCAGATCAATTTATTTGAATCATTTCATCTAGTCTCATTGGACTCTCATCAAACTCAACCTCATCTCAATCATCAATTCTTTCATTCAAAACATGATTTCAAACTCATTCATATCTCCTCAAGACTCTATCTCAATCAATTATTTATACTCAAAATACTCATGTTCGAAATAATAGAAGTTTAAGAACCTTTCAGATTCAACTCGGACTCGACTCATTCTCATTCAAAAACGTTCACAAATCATGCTTTAAAAAGTCCATCAATGCATAACATAACCAATGCCAAAAAAGCTCAATTAGGGTTCATGTGAATGAATAAAATGAATGTATACCTCAAATAATTAACTCATAGACATCATCAATACCTATGTAATTGTACACAAGAACTCAATAGAATTTGTAGATAATTCAAGAACTCAATTCATGGAAGCTCGAAACTCAAACTCAACTCCACTCAATGAAGATATAGGGCACGTGGCTGAACTCAATCCAACGTTATGGGTTGCCTTACATACTTGGGAAGAAAAAAGTTCTCTGCGGGATCGATGAAACTCGAAGAACGTCTGACACCCTAGCTTTTCTCCTCTTGGAACCTTGCTCTAATGTCTTAAAGTGTTAATTTAACGTAAAGAGATTGGTTAACACTTTCTAAGCCCTTAATTTGGTGTGAAATGATGTAGTTTAGGCTTAGAATAGGGTTAAAACGACATAATTTGGGGTACCAAACACTTTGGAAAAAGACCACATTGACCCTAACTCAAAAACTGACGAAGGGCGTCACATGAAAGACTTAACGAGCCGTCTAATGCTTCACGGCCCGTACAGCCGGTGTGAAGCTTCATCAGTCTGACAGCGCTCCACTAAAATGAGCATAACCTTTTTCTCCAAACTTCAAATGGAGAAAACTTGGTGGCGTTCGAAAGAGGACTCAAAAACCTTTAATTGGATAGGTCATAGGCCACCTAAATCATTTTATACTGAAAGATATGGTTGATTAAAGTTGACCCAAAACTCCAAGTCCGACAAGCCTCTTTCAAGCCACTTCACGGCTCGTGTGAAGCTCCACGGGCCGTTTAGGTGACCGTTGTTCTTCACAGTAGCCTTAGGGGTGCAACCTCACTTAAAATTGATGAAGTGACCTTCAATACAGGCCTCACAGGCTGTCTAGAGCACCACGGCCCGTCAAGTGGGTCGTGAAGATGCTCTACCCGACAGGGCTTCACAAAAACGAGCATAACTTTTTACTCCGGGCTCGGAATTAGGCAAACTAGGTGGCGTTGGAAAGAAAACTCAAAGACCTTCGATTTGATAGTTGATGAGCCACCTAAATTCTTATATTATAAGAGATATAGTCATTTGAAGTTAACCCAAGTAAAATCGCATATTGAAACTCAATCGGTAAGAAAGCTTTCTACTCAACTTTGTGCTAGGGGTTCTTGTGACCTTAATTCATATTCAAATCCATTCACAAACAAAATAATTGACCTTAGAATCCAAGAACAATTAAGAATGACTTGGTACGACCTTATACGAATTTTCAAGAATTGTTCGAGTCTTAACTTAAAAATTTTCGGGGTGTTACACCTTACATGCTCAGTTACTTGATCGTTATAAATTCTATGCCATTGGGTTGCTTATATGTCATATACTATTCTATATAGGTAAGGTTAGGGTCGCCCTCTTATGTTGCAATTTGTTTCACACGGTTATTAGTGAGAAGTTTTCAATAATGTTTTTATTGTGTTATGTTAAGTATCGCCATGTGAGGTGCGTAGGTTGGTTTGAGCTGATTTTCAAATTTGCGATGGTCATATACAAAGGTAACTCTGTCAAAATTTAGAAAGAATTTCTAGCCTTAATCCCGCATGTAATTATTTTAATTTGAGGATGAATATTCCCGATGAAAAAAGGTGTTACATCCCATGCATTAACGTGAGAATGCATTGTGCATAATTCACTATGAGCTAGATATGTTATAATTATAATTGATGAGAAATATGTTGAATACTTATTCATACTTTAGTTTAAAAGTAATTAAAAGAGTAGAATTGATGAATAATATCGAATTGAGTAGGGTTTTAACTCTTTCTTGAGTCTGGAAGTTGAATTGAGCAAATATATCAAAAACTAACAAGTCTCTATTTATGATCGTTCTCGAGTCTAATTATAGAGATAGAATCAAGGTTGTAATAATCATGAAAGAGAAAGTCGTTGAGTCATTTTTGTCACACCCCGAGGCTACCCCCTAGGCGCAACGCGGTGCTTAGTGTCATGAGTGACCCCAAGCTAACCCTGAGTCTAGCGTATCACAAGCATACTGAAATGATTCTATGTAAGCGGAAGCATACTGGAAGATGAGTAAATCTAAAAGAGTTCACTAAGAATATAACTGAGTTCAAATGGGAAACAACCCAAAACAACTGAATACTGACTCTATGTTTATGTCTGAAAGCCTCTAACTGACTTGAGTTGCTGGGACATGCCCCCAGCTAACTCTAATAGGATTGAAACTGAAAAGTAAAAGCTGAAATATAAAGCATGTCCCTAATCCTTGATCTATGAGGACTCACCACTGAAACTGCAGAATAAGGACTAGAAGTCGAGCTAAGGCAGTCTGAATGCTGAGTGCCTGAACCTACATCATGAAACGATGTAGCGCAAAAGTATGCGTCAGTACTTTGAATGTATTAAGCATGTAGGATATAGATACTAAGATGAACAATTTAAACTGAACGATATAAATTGGACAATATAATTGAACATGGAATAGATTGTAGTGAAGTATAACTAAAAACTGGGCTAGATGCAATGACAAGTACTAATCCTGAAGGTAACATGCTGAATTGTATACTGAAGTGATGCTGATAACATGGTCAATGCAATGAGAGTATGACTGTGGGAGCTACTGTTAACCGACAAAAACCACGTGAGCTAAACATGGAGTCTGATATATACGCCCCATCGAGAGGACCCAATATACCTTGCCAGGGTATAAAGGCATGACTGTGGCGTGACCACTAAAATTAATGCCCAACAGATGGGACTTCTAAACCTACATTGGCACGTATTTCTGGGACTTTGTGGGTACGCTAAACCTGTCCAACTCGATGCTAAGTCTACTCCCAACTGAATATGCAAAGCTAAAATGCAACTGATATACTGAGTAGCTAAAATACTTACATGATATCTAGGAATGCACATGAACACACTGAAAGATATGGCATTCAAATACTGGAGCATGATTTTCTGACTGATCTATCTAGCAAGTATAATTCATGAAATGTAGATAACTAATACAAGCTAGGGTTCTAAATTCTATACATAGGACTACACAAATTTACCAAGAAAGCATGGCATTTCGATCATGGAAACTATAGCAGCTAAAATCACAATGAATATCCAAGATTATGGAAACCTAGGTCTAAATAATTTATGAGAAATTGAAGAACTGACTGAATTCTAGGGACCTAATGGGTGAAAGAAACCCACTAGTGAAATCCCACATACCTGGTGACGAAAACTATGGAGAAATCCTTTGGATTTGGGGACTAAACTCGAAGAACACCTCTTCTTGTTCTTGGGAGAGAACTGTCACTTCTTTCTAAGTTGGATGATTTTGGAGAATGAGGGTTCTAGGTAGTTTCTGACAAGGTTATTAGGCTGAAACTGAGTAAAACGACATAGTTTAGGAATCAAATGATGTAGTTTAAGTGCCCAACGCATAGAGAAAAAGTTCAATATGACCTTGACTTAGAGCTGTCGGAAATTTCAGGATAGGCTCCACGAGTGGTACAATGCTTCACGGCTCGTACAGTGGGTTATGAAGATCTCCCAGCCTGATAGTGCTCCACTAAAATGGGCATAGCATTTTACGCTGAACTTAAAATGGAGAAAACTTGGTGGCATTGGAAAGAGGACTCAAATTCCTTTAATATGATATATCATGGGCCACCTAATTCATTTTGTACTAAAAGATATGATCGTTTGAAGTTTACCCTAAACTCAAAATCTGAAGAATGCCTTGTACGGGCATCTATACGCGCCTTACAATGCACCACGGGCCGTTTAGTGGCTCGTGGTGAGTGACTTCACCTTGGCTGCCTTGGGCAGTCCTTTACGATTCCCTATACAGGCCGTGGTCCCCTCCACGAACCGTCTAAGGTCTCGTGAAGGGTCCATGGTTCATTTTGGGTTCGTGGACCTTTCCCGTTTCCCCTTTTTAGCCTATTTCAAAATCCAAGGTGTTACAATATCTCCCCCTTGGGTTCATTTGTCCTCGAATGAAGACTAAGAAAGCTGAATTTGGAGGGAAAGAGCTACAATCCCTACCAACAGAATACTAGAAACTGATGTCTAACTGAACTGAGTTTCACGAACATGCAATTATGCTAAAATGCATGGATAACTGAGGAAACAAAATACTGAGACTGAATTACACAAAAGTAAACTGAGAGGCTGGAAAGGAACTATTACCTCAATTTGAAACTGAATCGGAGGGAAAAAGATGGGGATACTTGGTCCTCATAGCTGCTTCTGCCTCCCAAGTAGCTCCCTCTACGGACTGATTCCTCCACAAAACCTTTATTGAAGTGACTTCCTTATTTCTCAACCTACGAACCTGACGGTCAAGAATTTCAATTGGAATCTCCTCATAGGTGAGGCTATCCTTCACTGTCACACTTTCTAAGGGTATTATAAATGTCAGATCATCCATACACTTTTTCAACAAGGAAATGTGAAAGACTGGATGAACCGCTGCTAGTTTTGTTGTCAAATCTATCTCATAAGCCATATTACCAATCCTTTTTAGGATTTTGTAAGGACCTACATATCTGGGACTGAGCTTCCTTTTCTTGCCAAATCTTATCACCCCTTTCATGGGTGACACATTCAGGAAAACCCAATCATCAATTTCAAACTCTAAGTCCCTTCTCTTCACATCTGCATAGGACTTCTGACGACTCTGAGCTGTCTTTAGTCTATCTCGGATGAGCTGAACTTTCTCCATAGCCTCATGAACCGAATCTGGCCCAACCAAGGTTGCTTCACCTACTTCAAACCAACCAACAAGAGACTTGCATCTACGCCCATACAGTGCCTCATAAGAGGCCATGTGAATACTAGAATAGAAACTATTATTATAGGCAAACTCTATGAGAGGTAAGTGATCATCCCAACTACCCTTGAAATCGATCACGCACGCTCTCAACACTTCCTCTAAGGTCTGAATGGTACACTCTGCCTGACCATTCGTCTGCGGATGAAATGCTGTACTGAGATTAACCTGAGTACCAAGGCCTTTCTGAAACGATTTCCAAAAATGAGAGGTAAACTGAGGACCTCTATCTGAAATGATAGACAAAGGAACCCCATGCAACCTGACTATTTCATTAATGTAGAGTCTGGCGTAGTTCTCCACTGAATCTGTAGTTTTGATTGCCAAGAAGTGAGCTGACTTAGTGACTCTGTCCATTATCACCCAAATGGAGTCATGCTGTCTGCGAGTACGAGGTAAACCCGTAATGAAATCCATGTTTACTACTTCCCACGTCCAAGTAGGAATGCTAATCTCTTGAGTCACACCTCCTGGTTTTTGATGCTCTACCTTAACTTGCTGACAGTTGGGACATTTAGCCATAAAATCTGTGATGCCTCTCTTCATGTCATTCCACCAATAGACTTCCCATAGATCACCGTACATCTTAGTGGAACCTGGATGAATAGAATATCTAGAATTATTGGCTTCTGTAAGGATCTACTGTCTCAACTCACCCACATTAGGAACACATAAGCGACCCTGGTAACGAAGTACACCATCTCCCCCTTGGGAGAAAACCTCAACTCACTGCTGATGAACTGCACCTTTCAACTGAAGCAATATAGGATCACTATCTTGTTTCTTCTTAACCTCGGGTACCAATGAAGATTCTGATCCATTCTGCACTATCACACCACCATCTGACGTGTCCATCAGGAAAACTCCTAAGCGAGCAAGCCGGTGAACATCTCTAGCTAATTCTTTCTTCTGTTCCTCAACATGTGCCACACTACCCATGGATAGTCTGCTGAGGGCGTCAGCCACTACATTGGCCTTGCCCAGATAGTAGAGCACATTCATGTCATAGTCTTTGAGGAATTCGAGCCATCTCCTCTGATAAATATTCAACTCCTTCTGGGTGAACACATGCTGAAGGCTCTTATGATCTTTGAACAAATCAACATGAACACCATACAAGTAGTGTCTCCAAATCTTTAGGGCGAACACTATGGCTGCAAGCTCGAGGTCATGAGTCAGGTGGTTCTTCTCATGTACCTTAAGTTATCTAGAACCATAATCTATGACCTTACCCTACTGAATCAACACACAACCTAGGACGACCCTGGATGCATCACAATAAACCACATAGCCGTCTGAACCCTCTGGTAGAGTCAAGACAAGAGTTGTAGTCAACCTAGTTTTGAATTCTAAGAAGCTTTTCTCACACTCATCTGATGAAATTTTACCTTCTTCTGAGTCAACTTGGTCAATGGGGCAGCTATGGATAAAAACCCTTAAACAAATCTCCTGTAGTAACTGGCCAAACCCAAGAAACTTTTGATATTAGTTGGAGAGGTGGGTCTGGGCCAGTGCTTTACTGTCTCAATTTTCTGAGAATCCACTCCGATCCTTTCGCTGGATACCACATGACCAAGGAAAATGACCGACTGTAACCAAAATTCACATTTGCTGAACTTAGCGAATAGCTGGTGATCTTTGAGGGTTTGTAGAACCACTCTCAGATGAGTCGTGTGCTCTTCCTCATTCCGAGAATAGATGAGGATATCATCAATAAAGACGATTACGAACAAGTCCAAATACTGCTTGAACACCCTGTTCATTAAGTCTATGAAAGTTGCAGGAGCATTTGTTAGTCCAAAAGACATAACTACAAATTCATAGTGACCATACCGAGTTTTGAAGGTTGTCTTCGAGATGTCACTATCTCGAACTCTAAGCTGATGATAGCCAGATCTGAGGTCTATCTGAGAAAAGCAACTAGCACCCTGAAGCTGGTCGAACAAGTCATCAATCCTTGGGATGGGATATTTATTCTTGATTGTGAATTTGTTCAACTGACGATAGTCAATGCATATCCTGAGAGAACCATCTTTCTTACGCACGAACAACACTGGTGCACCTCATGGAGAGATGCTGGGTCTGATAAAGCCCTTATCTAGAAGGTCTTTCAACTGTTCTTTCAGTTTCTTAAGCTCAGCTGGAGCCATTATGTAAGGAGGAATTGAAATAGGCTGGGTATCTGGAAGGAGATCTATTCCAAAGTCGACTTCTCTTTCGGGAGGAAATCTGGGAAGATCTTCTGGAAACTCAATAGTTGGGGTTTCAGAGTTTGAGTCCTTAACCTGAACAAGATGATATATATACCCTTTAGAAATCATTTTCTTAGCCTTAAGGTAAGAGATAAATCGACCTACAGGCACTGAGTTACTACCCTTCCACTCTAAGACTGGCTCGTTTGGAAACTGAAACCGAACGATCCAAGTTCTACAATTGACTGATGCATAATAGGAATGTAACCAATCCATGCCTAGAATGATATCAAAATCTATCATTTCTAACTCTACAAGATCTGCTAAGGTGACTTTCTGAGAAACTATGACATAGCAATTTTTATATACCCGTCTAGCTATAACTGAGTCACCAACTGGAGTAGAGACTGAGAATGGTTCTAGGAGAGTTTCTGGACTGACACCGAGGTATACTGCTATATAAAGAGTAACAAATGAAAGTGTAGCCCCTAGATCTAACAATGCATAAAAATCTAAACTGAAGACTTGTAACGTACCAGTAACTACATAAGGAGAATCTTCCTAGTCTTGACGAGCCTGAAGAGCATACAACCTGTTTTGGCACTGACCACCATCTTAACCAGATGAGGCACCTTACTGAGTGGGGCGACCTGCTGGCGCTGCTGAAGTTGTAGACTGAGCCCTGTTACCTCCTTGTCCTTGCCTGGTAGAAGGGAAATCCTTCAGCCTATGACCAAACTGACCACACCCAAAACACACCTCTCTTCCAGCAAGACACTCGCCCGAATGGTTCTTACCACACTTTGGGCAAGATGGAAAAGTTTGGTTACCTGAAGCACTTCCGTGAGACTTAGTGCCTGATGGCCTTCTTTTATGATCTTGTCGAAACCTTGGGGACGGAGTGCTAGCTGATGAAGGTGCTGGGGCTGTAGACCTCTGCTGAAACTATGAATGACTCCCATCGCCCGACCTCTGCTGAGAATATTCATAGTTGCCTGTTCTAGCCTTTTTGTTATCCTTAGCCATTTCTTTGAGCTTATCTCCCTCAACTCTCTCGGGAAAAAACTGTCTAGAAAAGCTCTAGTAAAACAGTCCCACGTCACAGGAGCTGCATCTGCACCCCTATTGTTCTTCCACTGTGTGAACCAGATATGAGCCACATCCTTAAGTTGGTAGGATGCTAGCTCAACACTATCAGTACCAGTCACTTGCATTACCTCAAGAATTTTCTTGACCTCATCAATGAAGTTCTGTGGGTCCTCACCAACCTTCGACCCTAGAAACTCTGGCGGATTCATACGAACAAAGTCCCGTACCCTCGCTGCAGCTGATCCACCAGTGGGGTTTACAGGAGCTGGGACCTGCTGATTGTTCTGGTTGGCTATGGTTTGAGCCAACATCTGGATCGTAGTACGGAACTCTGTATTTGTAACTTCATGGTTCAGGACTAGAGGAATTGCGTTAGCATTGCGTGCGTTAGCATTTCGTGCGTTAGCTCTGCGAGAAGGCATGGTCTGAAATGCATAACGATGGATTAGAAGGGAGAAGTTGAATCACACTACAATGCACGATAAAGGTAGCAAAGAAGTGAAGTTTTTCTTAGAACGCTTCGTAGCCTCTCCCTCATAGATGTGGCATGCTTCACATCTATGAAAGAGACTCTACTTAGTGCGGCTTTCAGACACCCTAGGACTCTTAAACCTGATGCTCTAATACCAAGTTTGTCACGCCCCGAGGCTACCCCCTAGGCGTAACACGGTTCTTAGTGTCAAGAGTGACCCCAAGCTAACCCTGAGTCTAGCGTATCACAAGCATACTGAAATGATTCTATGTAAGCGGAAGCATACTACAAGATGAGTAAATCTAAAAGAGTTCACTAAGAATATAACTGAGTTCAAATGGGAAACAACCCAAAACAACTGAATACTGACTCTATGTCTATGTCTAAAAGCCTCTAACTGACTTGAGTTGCTGGGACATGCCCCCAGCTAACTCTAATAGGATTGAAACTGAAAAGTAAAAGCTGAAATATAAAGCATGTCCATAATCCTCGATCTATGTGGCATGTTAGCTCAAATACTGACATGTTATCTAGGAATGCACATAAACACACTGAAAGATATGGCATTCAAATACTT